>JALJVW010001819.1:0-24159 GCA_024865655.1 Emberiza elegans
CTGGGAAGCCCAAAGGAAAATAAACAGAAAATGATTAAATATTGTATGTTTTAAATGGACAAAAGAAATTATCCGGAAAGATAATTTATATTATTTAAGTTCAATATAATTTGAGGATTAGCCAAACTTCCAAATATATATGTGAATTCAAAAGACCCTGTTAATCAGGAGGAGAGGTAAGTATGTTGCTTATGGAGTGTGGGGAAGTCAGTTTGTTCAGAGGCAGGAAGGTGGGGTTACCCATTGTATCCTTGTGACAACCAAAGGGCAGTGGTTAAAGGAACAGGCCGTGGGACCGTTAAATCATCCACCTTATATGGACAACCCAACTAGCCATTTCGCCTGGGTCCCTTGAAGACCCTCTGTAAATCAAATGCACCCTCTATTCAAGAGGAACCAGTGGCACACAGAACCAGAGGCAGAGGGAACAAGGGGAAGAAATTGATGAAAATAAAAAGGTGAAGAAGGGAATAGATTATATCCACTTGGAGAGGTTCCCATGGCAAATCCGGAGAGGGGCCACCTATTGGTTATGGGAGGTCCCCCAAATACTGGGGATGTTAAAGAGTTCAAGAAGGAGATGGGCAAACTGATAGAAGACCCCTGTAGGAGTGGCAGAAAGTGTTGATCAGTTTAGACCAAACACATATACCGGGTGGAAAATGCAGTCTATCCTAGAGATTTCGTTTATAAAAGAGAGGAGAGAGAGATGATCAGACAAGCAGGAATGCGGATTTTATTAGAGAACGAGGGACAAGGCAAGTGCGATCAGAAATACCTAAGCAAGATCCAAACTGGAATAATCAAAACGCAGAGCATACAGAAGGCGAATGATCTCCAGTAGATGATTATTGGCGCGAACTGGGGCAATGCCTAGGGACATAATACAAAATGTTAGAAAAATCAAAAAAAAAAAAAAAAAAAAGGACGAGTCCCCAGCTAAATGGTTAAAAAATTAAAGAAAGACTTGCAACTTGTATTCAGGCATAGATACTGGATACTGCAGCAGTGGGCAGGTTCTGTGAAAACCTCAGTTTGTGACCCGATCTTTGGGCTGACATCAGGAAAAGCTAAAAAATTAAAAGATAGCAGGACAGGGGGACTTGTAAGAGTTACTAAGAGAAACACAAAGGGTGTATGTCTGAAGAAATGAGAAAAAGCTGGAAAAGCAGATGCCAGAATTTTAAGGGCAGCAGTTCAAAAGTGCAGGCAGCTTTGAATACAGAAAATTTGCAGAGAAAACAAACAGCCGACATCAAGATTTATTTTTAAGAACACAAGACCTATGCAGTTTTCCTGCCACAAAAAAGGGCACTTACAAAATTTTGTCCCATTCTAAAAGGGTGCAGGACCTACCTGTTTTTATTATCATAAAAGGGGCACCTGCAGAAAAATTGCAGAAAGAAACAGCAAGATGAAAACTTCAGGAGAATCAGACAGTCGGGAGTTCTGTTTCAATGAAGGACCAAACTTTCAAAAGAAGAAGCTTTTCGATAAAAAAATAGGGACTTAGTTAAAAAATACTTTTAGTAAATACAGAAGGTCCACAGTGACAAAATTACCCCAGAAATGTGGAAATAATTGATAAGTCGGGAATTACAAGAGATACAAAATTGAAGCAGAGGACAAATTGAGTAATGATTTATTGATACTAGAGGCCAAGAATACTTAGGCAAGAATAATAAATTTTTAAAAAGATAAAACCCAAAAGAAAACTAAAAATTTATTTTTCTTTTAAAAGAGACACCAAAGGACAGAAGAGAGAGTCTGGTAAAGTCAGAAAGCACAATAGAACTTTGTGCACATTCGCAGCATTAATAATAGTTAAAGCAAAGAGCAAATTTAAGGGGAAAACACCACAGGAGAGGTGAAATTCAGATAATCTGAATGATAACTAGGATACTTGGAAAAAAACAAAAAGAAAAATTAATAGAAAATTAGAGTCAGAGAGAAATAATTTGACCAATGAAGAACACTTAACCTAAGAAAGATAGTGAAATCCATCACAAAAAAAAAAAAAAAAGAAAATTAGCAAGAGCTTTTAATCCAAAGCAGAAAATTAAAGAAAAGCAGGGATTTAAGGAGTGAAGTAAGTTCTGCCTAATGGGCAGGATTTAAGGATGCCAAAATTAATAGGAACAAGTCAGATCTTAGATAATCCGGTATAGATAGACACTGGAGAACAAGAGCCATTTATGTGATCACTTTTAAAATTTTTATGAGTATATAGAGATATCTGAAAATTGGAAAACAAATTACCCAAAGGGTGTCTCACCTTTGTTAAAAAGTAAACTAAGAAAGCGTTAAAGAACCCTCTGGAGGATACAAAACAGCCCAAGCCATTAGAAAAGATCCAGATTGATTTTATAGAACTGCTTAAAATGAGTTGGTAAAATATTTGTTTATTATAATAGATCAATTAACTCAGTGAGTGAAGCATTTCCAGCAGCTCTGGTTACAGCTCAAATAGTGACTAAAATATTGTTAGACATGTAATTCCAAAAAAAAATATATAAGGAAATTTAGTTAATCTTATTAACCCTGATTTATTACAAGGAAAGATTAGCATATCCTGGGAGTGGATAGCCGCACTCTGAATTCCCTTGAGCCCAGAGGCAGCAAAGACACGGTAGAAAAGAATAAAAGAGACTTTCAATCGGTGGGAATGCCCCGAGTGATCAAGATCTCCTCCGGGTCACCCACCAGCAACATTACATTGTGAACTGATTACAGAAACGCAATTCCAGCAAACTGGAGAGTGATACAACACCCAAGCGAAAGTAGCACAAGTAAATGTAGAAGGAAAGAAGTTGGAGATACATTGCTAAAATGAACAAAAAGAGGTAGAGCCTGGTTTGGGTCCCAGGAAAATGCCAGCTATAAGGATTTATTGCTTTGATGCTCAGATGTAGTAATATGTTAGTTTTGGCTTACGATGTATTGGCTTGTTTTCATTTTGGCATGTGTAACCCAAAGGTGAATTAAAGGACATCGAGGAAGAGGAGAGGCCTTCATCAGTGGCGACCCCAAAGACCAGTGCGACCACCGAACTGAGTGATGGCGCATGCGCATTAAAGGTGTTAATGAGGGCGGAGATAGGTAGATGACGAACCGGAATTGGGAGAATATGGTATTAACACATGGTATATAAGGGGGTAATTTTCACTTGGCAAGTTAGTACGTGAAGTGGCAAGGGTCCAGAAGCCCTGCACTCTGTACCCCGCGGTTATCTTTTGCTTATGTGCTATTATTAGAACCAAATTATCCCTTATTTATATATTTTCTAAACTATTCAATTAAAATTGCTGCTATTTCAAATATTGTTTGGTTTTTTTTTTTATGAGGGGATAATTGGGCAAACATAACAACATCTTTCTGTGCTCAGTGCTCTCACCACTGAACATGGACCAGAGCTGCTTGTAGGGTTGTCTTTCAAGGATGTCTTGTCTCATTCTAAAACAGGCACAGTCTCTCTTTCAGGACACCTGTCCCCCCCATTTTTTTTGCACCCCCTGGGGCTGAGGGGTACTGACACGGAACCCTCTTGGTTCTGGTTCTGAGGCACTGCCTCTCCTTAAATGCAGTCTCTGTGTCACATGAAAAAAAAAAATGGTTCCGTCTATGGCCACACAAGAAAAGTCCAGCCAAAAGGCCACTCCATCATCTCCCCTCCACTCAAGGTTCTTTTCACATTTCTTGCTCAGACTCTCAACCCTTGCTCAGTTCCTTCTTCATCTTTCACTCCATCTCCCTTCCAGGAAAAGTCAATGCTCTGCAAAGTTTTCATTGTCCACAAAGGGTTAAAAGCTCCCACAAGCGGCTGGACACATCGCTGCCTCCTTCCCCCACCCCTTCGCAGCAGGCCGGCTGTGCCGGCAGCACAAGATATCAAATTTAACAGTCCCAAGGACCTGCGCTCTCTCTCTGTCGCCCGAGGGGGCTGCCGGATGTCTGGCTCCCGGTGTCTCTCTTCCACCCTTCCACCCTCGGGGGAGCCAGGCCAGGCCTCCCCCCATCTCTGTCCCAGGCCTGGCCTACCTCATGGCCTCGTGGCTTTCCCCTGCCCCACCCAGCAGCAGACACTGGGTAGGGGAGGTCCGACCTTTCCTTTGCCGAAGTCCCAAGAGAACTTCCCGGAGAGCAGCCCTGCTTTTTAACCCCTGTGTCTTCTCAGAACCATATCCAAATCTCAGTGGTCAATTCAAGTGCTAATACCAAAATCTGAGCACTCATTGGTGTGACCACAGCATCCCAGAATTCCTGTCAAACCACATCAGTGGGGGATGCTGGCAGTGATGGCATTTGTGTCCCCAGGTCACCATTGCCTGGGGTGGAGCCCTGCTCACCTGGGCATGGATGAACACCCACCTGCCTGTGGGAAGCAGGGAATGAATTCCTGCTTTTGCTTCCTTGCACAGCTTTTCCTTCCGCGATGGACCCATCTGTGTCTGAGCCCAGCAGTTTGGTCTCTTTGTCTCTGTCACTCCCTGGATTCTCCCCCATGGGTGCTCCAGGGAACGGGGCCTGAGGCCAGAGAGAGAGACAGGAGAGATGGAGCTGTGCACTGCTGCCCTGGCCACAAGCAGGGCACCCTCAGTCCATGAATGAAATCAGGCACAGAAACGGGCAGATGTGATTTTACACCCTTCCCTGCTGTCTGCATTTCCTGCAAGCTTCCTGCAGTGTTGCTGGCAATATTTTTGTACTTTTTCAGGTGATTTACACAACACCTCACAGGACACACAGGATCAGGAGAATTATGTGATTTACCATGGATTCATGTCCCTAAAAATACCAAGGCTCTCATTGATCAGTTACTGTTTGAGTCTAGAAGTGGGCAGTACAAACTTCAGTTTTTCACTTTCAGGTGCTCATGGGGAAGGCACAGCATATTCTTCCAGATCTTTGCACAATATTTGTGAGCTACATACAATAACAAATCTCATTTACATCACTGCTCAACAGCTCAACATAAGAAACCCAAACTACTGGCCTATCCCTAAGACTACACAAAAAGAATAAAACAAATATGGTTTGCTTCCCACTTCAGCTGAATTTGGGATTTTTGATTTTTCATTATATTTTAAGATGTACTTGTAGTTTTCTTGTTATGTCTAGGCTCTGAAGTAGGGTTTGTCATTGTTGTGAAACCAAGATTAATCAAGGATTAATACAGAAATAGATGTTCTCATCTATCCTTGCACTTCTTCTGGTTCCTAGGAAGGCTGGTGGGTGATTTCTGTCTGTGTTCAAATATTTAAAGCAACAACAAATAGTCCCACACTTGATATTTCAGATAAACAATTTAATGGCATCTTAACATTGTTTTCACGATCTTATAATGTGCATATTTTACTCCTTCTGAAGCTGAAATATTTTTAAATACAAGTCATTCTACTGAAATTTTAGAAGTTTCAAAACCATTTTAACATACTGAAAACAAAACAGTCTAAAAGACAGGTCTAACAGCCATTAAACTGCAGGAAAAAGCAAGAGGACTTCAGGTAAAAGTACATACATTTAACAGCTACATTTCTTCCACTAAGTATTTATGTGTTAAGAAAAACAGAGTAAATGTGAAAGAACAGATGTTCTTTAAAACCAGAATTTCTAATACCAGAAACAGCTTTGAAACAAATTTCTATGTAGTTCTAGTTATTTCAAAATTTAAAATTGGCCAATTTTTGTCCCAACATTTTGAAGCACAAGGAAGAAAGGTGGAAAATGCTCTGCAGGGGTTGCAGTTATGGATCTATAAAGTTCATATGTGTAAAGGAATGAACATAGTATTAAACACACTGAGTATGACAGAAAAAATGCAACAAAGCACTAACTCTGAGAGAAAAACAACCCTGCAAGCAATGCCAGGGCACTGGGTATTTCTGCATTTTAAGAAAAGAACTTTACAACATCTTTAATTTTCCTTTTCCTGTCCGTTTTGGAGAGCGCAGTCCAGCCTGCCTCGCGCATTCTCCTCATGGTTTTGAGTTTCAGAGCAGAGCCTGGAGATTTCACACTGCATGGAGCTGGGCTCTAGGAAGGAAAATAAAGCCATCATTAGTTTCTGTAAACAATCTGATTAAGTGTTTGGTTTAATCTTAGGAAAGGCTAACATACCTTTTGTGGTGCTGAGAAATGTAACTGTGAAGCTTGTGGATAATCTTTGTACAAATTTTTAAACATTTCTTCCTCTGAGACTATGCTCTAATGAATGAACAGTTAAAAGTTAAAGTTACCTAGTCACGCTATATTAAAAAATACCTTTTTTTCCCCCTAAGGATATTAAACTATGAAAAAAAAAAAGTTAAGATGTCATTATGAGGCATAACAGTTCAATAAAAAGAATGTTAATTATGTACATACAACTACAATTCCAGAAAGAACCAATAAAGTAAAAATATACACATAAATATTGGCTTGAATGTGGAAGCCCAAACTGTTTATTTTCATTCTCAGCCCCAGCAGTGAGCACAGAGAGCTGCTCAGCACAGGATTTGGTCTCTGACTCTTACCAGGAGGTCGGTGTGCTCAGAGCTGTCTGACTGAGTGTCCAGCTGCACAAGCACTTTCTGCTTTTTCCTGCTGCTCTGCTCTGCAGGCAGGTTTGTGCTTCTTCCACTCTGCATTTTATCCATTGGAGGAGTCTTTATAACATATGTCTGGGAAAGGAAATGTTTCTATTTTTAGATTATATTTTTATGGGGTAAGTGTGGAATCTAAAGCCAAACTCAGGACCCAGTTTACAGTCTGAGTGTCCAAGAATTCACCTGAGAGAAATGGTGGAACTCTTATCTTTCCATCCAAACATGGAGCAAAGACCCAAACAAAGTGGGGTGGGGTGGAAATATCATTTTTATATTATTTTTGTTGCCAAATGAGGAGAATTCACTGTTATGAGTTACAAACTGCAATGTTGGACTGCCCAAGGGCTTCCTGTTCTGAAGAAGACATTTTTTATTTTTATTTTTTTAATTTTAGAAATATATTTTGGAGACTTTCTATTTTTACATGAATAGATTCATTGTATAGATCTAAACAAGGTTTAGGAGTCCCAGGAACATAAATTTGTATATTCTATAATTTAAAATTTTAAGTCAAAAGCATTCCAATGTCTTTTGTTGAATGCAAATAAATTATCATGGCACTTCAGTTGATTCTACACACATAAATACTACCAAATTCTAAAAGCAATTAAAAAGTTAAAGTTACCTTGTGTTTCTTTTCACTTTCAGGAATCATACTGCCAGAGTGCTCTTTTACAAGATTCTCCTACAAAAGAGTTATGTGACAGCAAGGAAATATTTATTTGAATTCAGTTGTTAAAAATCTTCTTGGTGTAATTACAGAGCACAGTCTATAATCACAGACTGCTACAAAGTTCACACAAAAATATGACCAGATTTAGTACAACCTCAGCATTCAAAAGTCACTGAAAAACCTGACAGTTTAGGTAACTTTTTTTGCTTTAGCTAGTTAAAATTAACTAAAATAAAGGAGAGTTTTGTTTTGTTGTTTGTTTATTTATATATCATCTATAATCACAGACTGTTACAAAGTTCACACAAATACATGACCAGATTTAGCACAACCCCAGCATTCAAAAGTCACTGTTTTTCTGTTCCGTTTCATTTCTTATCCAACTCCTCCCACAGCACAAGCCCAGGCCACACCTCTCACCCCCCCTGCTCAGTGAATAAAAACCTCCACCTTTTCTTCAATTGCTGCTTTCAGTTGTTCCTTAAGGGAGGACAGTTCACTTTTCAAACATGCCAGCTCATTTTCCTACAAACCATTAAATAAAGGACAGGGTTAACTATGCACAGCCCAGAAAAAGGAAAACAGTCCCAAGTGAGACAGTAATTAACAGGGACACTCATTAGATACACAAGATAATTACTTCTATTTGCTCTTCAGCCCTATACTTGAAGCTTTGCTTTAGCTTGTTTAATAAAGAATGAAGCACTCTAAGAAACAGGTGCTTGATCAGAAATGTTCAAGGCAATACCTTAAAACCCTTGGGAGAACAGGGGTGAGAGGGCACAATCTAAATATTTAAAACAAAAGTTTCCTATTCAAAGTGGGAAGTCAGAACATGACACACTGTCTGGAAGAGCAGACACAAACACACTGCTACTCCAATTTACTTTAGAAACATTTGGAGTTTTTAGTGCCAGAATAAGATCTGTTGCAGCAGGTTGGGTGGGACTGCTACTGGTAAAAATTAAAACCACACTGGAAGAGTTCCCAGAGAACTGTCTCTGGTGGGAAAGACCCCAGAGCACAGCAGGAAAAGAAACTCTCTAAGCAAACTGAAAAAAGATTTTTAGAAGTCACAAACTGACTGAAGATCACATCTTTTGTCTCTCTGTGCTGTTGATGGGCAAGAGGGAGGGATTGAGAAAAAAGGTGTTTTAAAGGTTTATTTTAATCCTTATTACCCATTTTTAATTCTATTAATAATAATTTTTGATGCTATTTAAATTTGAACCAGCTTTACCCTCAAAGTGTTTTTCTCCCAATCTTTACTTCAAGGACTCATCAGTCCTTGAATTTTTCTTTCCCCTCCTCTGCTCAACTATAGCAGAGAAAAATGAGTGAATGTTTTTTGTGTGTGCCTGGCACTTAGCCAGTATAAAACCACTACACAAGGACATCAGCCCCTCCACTGAATTATTGACCATTGGAAAGTGCTCCTTACCAGTGCTCTTTCTGATGAGAACTGCTTTTGCTGTTTCATTTTATATACTTTTAACTCTGCATCTTTTTCTTCAACCATTTTATCATATTCATTCTGTGTTAAAAAAACCAAACCAACAACAAACTCAAAACATGTGACTAAATGTTACAATTATAGAGTTATCCAGTCTTAAAACATCAATTTTTCAAACCAGGCTCTTAAGATTCAGAAAGAAAAGATTCATTGATGCTTCTGCAGAAGCTGTAAAACAGGAAATGCTCAATTCAAGTATTATTTTGTGGCCTGGCAGAGAGTGCTTTATTTCTGTGCAGCAATATGTGCTCAGCACTAAGAGCCAGCTGTGCCATCTTTATTCATGTATCTGCTAAAGACATTGCAAAATGAGGAATAGAAAGGTAAACTAAAATGTGTCAGGCTAAACTGCTGACAGTCACTAAGTCACCTCAGAGAAAGAGCCAAACTGATACTGAAAAATATTGCATTCACATGGTATCAAAGGAAGCCTGAATTTAAAAAAAAATCTAAAAATCCCAGAAGTTTAGATGAATGGAATTTATCTGCCCATAGGAATCTTTTCAAAATCTTCAAATGAATTTGATTTTAGATGATGCAAAGTCCAGCATGTGTTCAGCTTCCTTTTCCCAGACTCAGGCCTGTTTCTGCTTTTGAAAGGTCATTAACGTGGTATCACAAGTTATAAACATGGTATTAACGTGGTATCACCCATTGCAAACCACAGCAAGCAGGAAAATCTCTGACCTTGTGCTTTTCCATCAGTGCCATCATCTCAGTTATCTTGTGCTGACATCTGGTATCAGTTTCTCTCTGTATCATTGCTGTTTCATCACAAAGCAACCTCATCTTTTCTACCTGTCAGTAATAAATGGCATTTCATTCATCAACATAAGAATATTATTTTTTAAATCTTAATTTCTTCTTCCCCTTGTGGGTGCAAAGTTTGCAGTCCCACTTGGGCTTCACTTGCTTTTAAGATCTCTTTCAAATCCCAGATCTTTTCTGCAGATTGTTAAAATGGGCAAGATCAAAGGTACAGCCATGGCAGGCAAGCTCACTTCAAACCAAAAGCCATTTCAAGCACTCTGCCCTAACATTTCTTAGCATTACCATAAAAAAAAAAGTGTGGGCAGAAAAATACTAATATGGGAGAAGTTATAATCTAATTTAACTGTGCTGACTGTAACCAAGGGTGGAATTTCTTTGAATTTCTTGAAAGAAAGAAGTTTCAATGGAGTTCATGTTTTCAAAGACATATTCGAATACTTCAGCTTAAGTACCTAATGTACTAAACCTTTGCTCACAGGCAAACACAACAAATTCCATTTGTGTTGATAAGACTGAAATATGAGCAAGGACTCTGGCCAATAAAGCTTCATAAAAACATTTTAAATTAAAAAAAATTAATTTGCAGTAAAAATTAACACCTCTCACCTCTTCACGAAGTTTATTTTCATTTACTTTTCTCGTTTCTATGTCTTTTTGATAGATGTCAACTTCTTCCTTATGTTGCTTGTTCATATTTTCCATCTCTAACTGCAATTTATTCACCTTTGGAGAAAGCAGAATTGCTGCTGTTATTTGTTTAGGAATTACTATGTTGATGATTTTTTCTTACCTTTTATTTTTGAGCACAAACACACTGTGACTTTTCAGGCATATGATTAAAGTGTTTCCTGTTTAAAAGTTCAGGTTTATTTTTAGTAAAGAGTTGAACTTTGGCCTGAAGTGAGTTAGAAAATACTCAAAGAAAGAATGGTAACAGCACAATGGGGAAGACTGCCCTAAGCAGTCACCTTAAATTCTGTAAATGCCTCAGAAAAAAACAAACACAGATGGAGATTTTATTCCCTCTCTTGTATATCTGTATCAGATTTTCACAGTTTTATGGTACATTTTCCTCCCAGCTGTGCATTTTGATTACAGTTTTCCCTTTTAAGTTTATCATATGAATATCCTCAAAAAAGTCCACTTCTCTTCAAGTACAGTACCCAAAGCTGGACACAATATTCCCATCAGAGGGATTGCCACTGGAGAACACATTGAAAGAACAGCCTAAAAAGAGTTTTATATATATATATGTCTTTTAAATGCTTTTCTGTTACAATGAGGTTGCTGAACCCTGTTCAGTCCACTATCAACAAAAGAAAAAAAAAAAAGGAACAGATTAGAAACATCATTAATTGCAATGTGAATCCATCTCTTAAATGTCCAATAGTCAGTGCCCAATGATTAAAAATGGAAGCATCTTCTAAAAACTATGAGCTCATTCCTGCAAAGTCTGTATCTCAGATCCATAAACCAGCTCAGAAGGTATTTAACAAGTATTATTATTACTTACAGTGGGACTTAAAAACACTCACCTCATCTTTTACATGATGTTATTTAAACCTACCTTCCCTTCATAAGTATTGCTTTTCTTGCTTTCTGCAGTAATTTTCTTTTTCAGCACCTTATTCTGTTGAAATAAAACAAAACAAGCACTGTACCTTAAGAAGTTAATAGAATTATGTCATGGTTTAAGTGCATCAAGAAATTCCAGCTTTCATCAGGCAAATAACACTCTGTTGGGCAGCTCAGGTTCCAGAACAATTCTTCAAACAAATGAATGTTCAGCTAATTTCTGTGATAATTACTGTTTCTTCATGACCTTAAGAAAGGCTCCTCCTGAACAGCAGCAGGGAATAACAAATGAGGTGCAGAATGGGAATTAAAACTAAGATGCTGCTGGGAGAAGGTGTGAAGATGTCATGACTAAAAACAGAAGTTATTTATTTTTACAGTGAAGTTACTACAGTTTGTGCCAGTGCAGAATTCTTTACTACTAGTGGTAACTGAGATACTCATTACAAGCACATAAATAACACTATGCACTAAATGAAAAAGAGTAAAGTTTATTAAAGATATTATTTTTGTAGTGGATTTTTTCAAATTAAGGCTCATTTAACAAATCAAGTGATTCCAAAGATGACTCCCTAATTTGCTCAGGGTTAGGATAAGAAAGGAGATTTTTTTAATTACACAGGTGTATCTAAAGACATCACAGCAGACACAAACCTGCTGAAAGGGCAACCCAAAATATAATGTGTTTATGTATTTGTGACATCTAAAATCTCTACACACCTCCTGCTGCAACTCTTCAATGCATTTGGTTTTATTTTCCACCTGCTTCTTTAAATTATTCATCTGAAAGAGATATTTCAGACATGAATTAGTAAGTTCTACAAATTATTCCCTGTGTGAGCAATTCTGTAAATGTTCTCAAACCTGCACTTGCACCAGCCTGGTTTGTTCCAATGGGACTGAAACACCAGCTGACATGTTGGAATAATCAGAGTTTTAGCCATAAAGTACCACAAGATGTTAATTAATAGCAGTGAACCAGTTCCTTAGTGGTTACCGAATTAAGAAAGAAGAAGAAAAAAACCCCAGTATCTTCACAATTTAAAAAATGCACTTGTGTGAAGTTCCCCACATCCATGAAAAAATGAATTTTCCCAATTATTTTCTAGAATCTTCAATGGCTTTTCCTTTCTTGACATTTCATTTTCAGTACTCTTAACCTGAAATTACATATGTAAATCTTTGACTTTTACAATGAAATTTTGAAATTTGCTAAAAACCCCAGTTTGCTTTGAAACAATAGAAACAAAATAAAAATGTTTGAATCTATTTAAGCTAAAACTCACACTACATATAAAAAGCTAATGCAGAGCCCATCCATCACTGAGTGGGTATATGAAAAAACAGAAAAGCAGGTTCTCTGTTTGCCTGAAAACAAACAAATCTTTAACATTAAACTTCCAGCAAAGAGTGAACATCCCAGTGACTGTGCTTGCCTTTCGAAATACCAGGGCTCACATGTGGACACACAATGGCACAGCTGGCAGCAGCTGAGAAAGAAGAAACCTCTGGCACAGATCACATCCCCCAGGCAGAGCTTTGCAGAAAAACCCCAACAAAGATTTTACATTGAATGCTGTCCCACAGGGTCTGTAAGATATTTTCATGACACATGTCATACATTTTCTTCTCTTTCATCCAGTGCACTTTTCATCTCTTCACCTGTCTCTGCCATTTTCTCCTTCAAAGACTCCAGTTCATTTCTCAGTGCCAAATTAACAAGCATTAGTAAATATTTACTTATTGCCTTTAACTTATTTTCAGTACTTCTAATAAACCCATATTTTTGTTTTCTAAAAGAGCTGCTAATGTTGATGGAACTTCATAAGCTGCTCAATGAAAATGTTCTTAAAATGCAGCAACATGCCCAGTAAGTCAATATGTGAACTGTCCATACTTCTTTTAAGTAGGAAAAGATGTTCCAGGAACCCAAGGAAAATACATCCTAACCCAGACTATTGCAATGCAGCTGTGAAACATGGGAGCTGCCTGTCTATTGAACTGGTGAGACAGAGAGTAACTCTTATCCAGTTTTGCCTTGTCACATTTAATCCATAACCTTCAACTTCCATTTGAATTTCCTTCACACCTGAGATGTCTAATGCAAAACAAGACAGCTCCTACTGTGTAATACAAAATAATGGCAAACACTGTTCTTGCAGCAATTGGTATTTCTAATCTGAGAAAATTTCTGCTTGGCCAACAGCAATTCTGAATAGTTTCTGTTTAGCTATATAATCTAGAAACACATTAATCAAAAAAATCCCAGAAGGCAGCATTTGAACACAACTATTTGATTCTACTTCCTTTAACAATATCAGATATTAATATTTGTTTTTACTTGCCTCAGCTGGCTATTTGCCTCTTCTAGGTTTTCAACTAACTGCTTTGTATTTTCTTCTTTTTTCTTACTATCCTAAATAAAGACCCATGTCAGCAAAGAAATAAAATTCAAATTGACTTCTTAAAAAATTCAAAGACATCCAAAGCACACTGACCTGCCTTTGTTCACTGAAATAAACAGGGCAGGAGACTTTCTCTCCTTTTAATGCCTTTATTAAAAAATGATCAGCTCAGGATAGGGTGGTCCGACGGGTCTGCAGCTTCCGTCGACTCTCCCAGGTAACTCTCGCAGGAGGAGGATGAGTCACAGCTTTGTCCCCTGGGGCAGAGTTGCAAGTCGTCTCCTCGCAGGAGCTGTGGGTATGCCCGATCTTACTCGGGCTGCTCTCCGGGGGCGGGGGTCCCAGCTTTGGATGACTCTTGCACTCAGGGCGAGGGGCTCCAAGGTTTTCAGCGTCTCTGTAAGTTCAGTAGCTTGTTCCTCACACGTGACATCACTCTAATTTCTCAATTTCATTTTGGCTCGTCGTTTTGGGGTTCTTTTTCGCACGTCTGAGGTCGCTTCTCAATGCACTCTGGTCAATTTGCAGTTTAATTTGCATGTCCCCCGCCTCACAAGTTTCTGTCTTTCCCTTACTGTCCCTGCCCGGGCAGTTCTCTCACACCTTTTAGTTACAAAGGCCTTTTATAAAAAGGAGTCATTAGCGAGAACGACTGGTAATTTACATAACACAGATAACACTTTAGTAGCAAAAAGTGGTTAAATTAGCTATTTGTAACTTGTTTCTCCATACTAAAATTATCAGTTTTTCTGTTCATAACAGTTCCCCTCTTTTTTGCTTTGATCGGGCTTAAATTTAAGCTCGCATCAACTTACAATTTTTGGCTTTGCGCTTCACATTTAATTTTTGTATTCATTATAAATTTTTTGAGCACTCTGGTAATCATAATTACTTAACTTTGTTACATTTCTTGGTTTTTTTAGGTTGGTTTGCCCAGCCAAGGTTACTATCCCACTGAAACAGGGAAACAAGCATAGCAAAAGAGCAATCCTACAAGTACACACACAATGAGAAAAACCACTTTTTCCCATCCACCATTTTTGAAAAAATAGGTTATTTTCCCAACTGCAATCAAGTGTAGGAGTTTGTTCTTGGTTATTTGTACATGCCAATTTTTCCACTGCATTAGTAATTTTCCAATAATTGCATTCCTGCATTGGAGCCTGATTATTTTGTTTAGTATAGAATAATTGAATTTCATTTCAATTTTTCTTTCAATTTCAATCACATTTTGCTTATCTTGTTTAGTTTTCTTAAATCACTGTATACAGTCACTCCTAAACTTGATCCAGTTTCTTTTGGTAATAAGAAAGCAGGTTTTATTGTTTTAGTAATGCAGGTGCCAGACCAGTCTGACAATTTCGTGTGTGCTATAGCACCAGAGCTCAAAACCAGGTGTTTCAGGCTCTCTTGACATGTGTTATCATTTTCTATTGGACATTCTTTATATTTTTCAACAGCATCCCATTCAAAGCACACCCAGGCTTCCCTCACAGGGCACTCTCCCAGGAGGGCTGCCCAAAAGTGGCAGTATTCTGGGCTATCCAATGCATTCTCACATTTTTCTGATAAGGACCAATTGGGAGAGGTTAACACCATCAGGGTTAGAACTGATGTAGACTCTGACAAGGAGCTCACTTCTTCTTCTTCACAGAGGGGTTGGTAGCACTCACTGCACAGCTCTCCTGGGCTCCCCCAGAGCACCCAGCAATTAGAGCCATCATTACTACCCTTCCCAAGAGTCCGGTATGGGTCATCTTTGCACAGCCTGCCCACCTGGCCTTGCCTCTTGGGGAATTTTACTGAGAAGAAGCTTCCAAGCTCTTTAGAGTCTCTTCTACCCGCTTCTCTGGTTAAACTCTCTTGGTCTGTTCCTACCAATTTTAGTTTCTCTTGGGGAGTGCTCTGTAGAGGATTAACCTGGAGTCTTTAGAATCAATTTGGGGAACTTAACCAGAATTACTTATTTACAGTCTTAAACTTTTACAAACAAAAACATATTCTACACACAGAACTGTCTTGAAACATTTTAAACTATGTTAGACTTCCGATACCAATTATTTCTCATACAGTTCAGTCTTCTTGACTCTTCCTTCTGAGAGTCAACTTTAAATCTTTTGGCCTTTTATTACAGTATACTCAGGTGATTTAACCTGTGATCCGTTGATCTCGTCCTGTGCCCGCAGGTGAAAGTGGTGTGGTCTCTGGCCCAATGCCAGAAGAAAAATTGATGTTCTGGTCCCGGTCCAATACCAGAGGGTGAGGGTGATTTGGACTCCTGGCTCTTTAATACCAGAGGAGAATGGGGGTGGTGTCTGACCCAATGCCAGACGGCCAATGCCAGATGGAGAAGTTGATGTCAAATCTGGCTCAATGCCAGAGGTAGAATGGGGTGGAGTCCAGTGATGTGGGTCCAACTCTTTCCCTTTGGTCCAGTCAAATTAACAATGAGGAGTACCTGAAACGGGCTTTCAAATACAGGCATTAATGGTCTGCTACTTTAAGGATTCTATCAAAACTCAGTTTCTCCGGTTAATGTATAATTGGTCAATTTTTTACTTTTATAGCTTGAAAATATTTTCTTACTTTCATTAACAGTTTAAATACTAATTCTCTTTCAGCTCTTACAAAACTTAAAACAAAAACTTTTTTGCAGTTTTTCAACACACTGTAAAAGAAAAGACGATGTGGCAAACTTAAAATGCACAAAATTACTTTAATTTGTCACATTCTTTCACACTCCTCCCCCAAAAAATCACAGGTCCTAGTCAATACTGGGGTTGGCTTTCAGTTCAGCACAGCCATGGCCCCTTACATGTCTGGGGAACACTAGTCTGGTTTAAGGTCACACACACTTCTTTCCACTGCCTCCTTCCCACCTGCCCGGGAAGTTTTGGCTGAATTTGTAACACATATCACACAACAAGATTGGACAATAAGGTATCTTTTGGACCTCACTTATTACCTGGTCAGTCTTTGTGCTGTTGGATATCTTTCCACTGAACATGGTCCAGAGCTTTTTGAGGGTTGTCTTACACAAAAATTCAAATTCCTCATTTACCTCAAAATTTACCAAGGGCTTTTCTCCATTTTGGGACATCAGGGTCCCCATTATTTAAAAGCCCTGATACCTTAATTGTCACCCTTAAGGATCTTTCCTAAATTATCCTATTCCCTCTATTGCTGAAGACTGAGTTTTCTGAAAGGGTCTCTGTCCTATTGTGAACAGTCCAACAGTGTCGTTCAAAAAGGGACTTTGTGGTTGTCCACTTTCTGATCCAATGACAAACAGGCCTATCTTTCTCCTCAGACCTTCCCTGCTCAGTCCTTTAAAAACTTGCTTTAATCCCCTTTTCTTCATCTTCCCGGAATACACAGCTAATGCCTCTCTTCATTGTCCATTAATGTCCTTTTCTTGCCACTGTTCTTGGCCAGTGCTAACCCAAAATCACCCGATCCATCTTGGTTCAATACCCCTCCTGACCACAGGCCGGGTCAGGCTGGCAGCGGAACTTCAAGTTCACAGCCCAGTCCTAAACAAGTAGCAGGTTCTCTTCTTCTCTTTCTCCTTCCCAGGAGGCCAATATGGTATTAGTTCTTTTGGAACTGACTTTTTACTGGATCCCCTGGGGATCTATATTCCTCATGGCTTTCCCCCTATCCTCCTGATTAGGTTCCAGGCTGGGATCCAAGACTCCTTTGTTCCCTGTTGGCACCTGGGTCCAGGGAGAGGTCCTTTTCTCAAATACTGTCCCAAGAGCTTCTTCCCAGGGCAGAGCTAGCTTTTTCCCTTTGTGTTCTCAGAGGATGAATCCTCCTCCCATATTTTCCCAAACAGGTGGACCCAAAAGCATTCCAATTGGACTGACTGCCCACTGTCAAATTCCATGACCCCTCAAATAAGGACATTCCACCTTTTCGCCTTGAGAATACATTTTACAACATTAAATGAAAACTATATACACTTCCCTTTTAAGAAAATCTGCTTTGTTCTTATTCCTCTGGCCCCATACAGCCTTATCTTGAAACTTATTTTCCCCTCGATTACCCTTGAGGAGCCAAATGTCATGGTTTCTGGCAAATGCCAGAGGCTGATCTTGAAAAGTCTTCACTCCTGTTTGGAGGTTAGATGCCTAGGAATTCAAAGCAGTCCTCTACTAAAACTATAGAAACAGAACTTTATTAACTACACACTACAATAGAAAGAAAAGAAAAGACTATCCAAGGAAAAATGAAAAACCTACAGAATACAGTTCCTCCTCCCCCCCACCAAATTCCCAATAATTACATCTTTTCAGTCCAGCAAAACCACCCTTACAAACACTCAATCATGAATTCCTTAAGAGGAGGAGTCCTTCTTGTATGCTCCTGGGCTTTTTGGTCACATATCCCCACCTGGATTGGAGATCGTGACCTTCCTCCCATTTCCCAGTGCTCTCTACCACTGAACATGGACCAGAGCTACTTTGAGGGTTGTCTTTTTAAGGATTCATCGTCCCACTTAAAGCCAAAGGCACAGTTCCATTTTGGGACATCTGTCCCCATTATTTCACCTCCTGGGGCCGGGAGCCCCTACACTGTCTTCTTAACTTGGGACCCGGTGGCTCTGAAAATAGTCTCTGTATTCAGGAACAGTCCATTGGTCAAAAAAAGCGGCCCAGCAAAGAATGCCACCCACATCTCTTCCACTTTAGTTCTTTTCACACTCCTGCTCAGTCCTTTTAAAACTAACTTTAAATCCCTTCATCTTCTCCCAGAAGGGCTGTACACTGCTCTTATTGTTTGGGGCTGGAGGGTTAAAATCCATGAAATTCAACCCTCAAGCAGCCGGAACTTCTGGTTCAATCCCCCTCCACATTAGGCAGGGTATGTTACTCTGATTGCCACAGCCCAGTCCAGACAGCAAGGAGAAACCTTTAGTCCTTTCTTCCCAGGAAAATTCCCAGTAGCTCCCGGTTTCATCTCCTCCTGATCTTTTCCACCCTTTCCCGACACCATCCAGGCCCATCAACATACTGCAGGATCTGCACAGCTTCTTCAGGGGCAGGGGGAGAATTCCTCCTCCAACGAAGTCCCAAAGCTTGTCTGCAAAAACCCTGGGGTTCTCAGTGAACCCCAGTGGCAAAAACAGGTGTCAACCTTAGCTGTTGTCTCCTTTTGACTGGAGGTCCCAAAATTTAAAAGCAAAACCAGGACATCTACATTCTGTATAAGGACATGCCAGAAGGCATCCTTCAAATCTATAACAGTGAACCAAGCATGTTCTCTTGGAATTTGGCTTAGGAGACTATACGGGTTCAGGCGCAACTGGATGTCTGGCAATGGTCCTTTTTTGACCTCCCTCAGATCTTGTACTGTGCCTATATTTCCCAAGGCCTTTTTGACTGCCAGAACTTATGGTGACATGCAGGTCTCTAATTCCTTCTTGCAACAGTTGTTCAATAACTATGGCAAGCCCCTTCTTTCCTTTAGGGAAATCGGATACTGTGTCCCCTCACACTGAAGTTATCATCTTGCATTTTTTAGTGCATATCAGTGGAATGTCCCTCAAGCGTCTGGGGAAACTTTCCCCCTTCAGCCCATACCTCAGGGTTTATCTCTGAAACATCTCCCTTGGGATAACTTCATCACTTGTGCAGGTCACCACTCCCTTCTTTCTTGAACCTCCCAACCCCAAATGAAGTTTAGGCTGAATTTCTAATCACTGTCTTTTTTACACAACAAGACAAAATAAGGTCTTTTTACTTTCACTTCACTGTCTTGAATTGTTTCCATTATTTTGTCTTCGATCACTCCATCTAGCTGTTTTGTCTAATCTCAACATTTTGGGTATCTTTCTACAGATCTTACCTTTGGTACTTTGTGGAGACAGGATTTATCTGCTCCTGTATCCAACACAAAAATTCAAATTCTTCATTTAGGGGTCCCACCTCAAAAGTTTACTAAGGGTTTTTCTAGATGTTGCATCAGGTCCCTAAACGTGCAAAGCCCTGACACTTTAATCACCCTTAAGGATCCTTCCTAAATTATCTTGTTCCTTGGCTATTGCCTCACGAGACTGAGTTTCTACAAACCTCCTGACATGTCCTGCCCCACAGTAGTAGGCAGTGTCACTGCCCAAGGGACTTGAGGTCTCTCCATCCTTCTCAGATTTGAAAATCAAGGCCCTATCCTTGCCTCCTCCTGGTGGTGGACCTTCCCACCTTGGACTTTCTGCCCCTACTTTGCAACAATAATGATTTTGCCTTGGCCTTTGCTTTTTCTTCCTCCCTCCTTAAATACACCTTTAATGCCTCTTAATAACTCATTAATGTCCTTTTTCTGCCAGTCTTCAATCTTTTCCAGTTTTTCCAGATATCGGGCCAAGATTTGGTAACAAATTGGACTTAGTAACACCTGACCTTCTGGGGTGTCTAACATTCTAGAGTACAACCAGTTCCGCTTTTAGGGTTATTAAGCCAAGTAGCAGGAGCTTCTTCCTTCTTGTGCACCCTCAAATGCCAATATGGTATTGTTCCTTTGGAACTGACTCTTTGATCCCCGTATTATCAAAGATCTATATTCCATCATGGCTTTCCTCCCTTCTTCCTGATTAGGTTCCAGCTGGGATCCGTTAGTGGCAATTTTTGTTCCCCTGTTGGCACCTGGGGTCCTGACGGTTATCCTTTCCCAAATTCCCATGCTAGCAGCTCCAATCATCTGGACCTCTTCTGAGAAAACAATATATTCAGGATGAAATTCATCTCCCACGTGTAGATATTTGGACCCAAAAATTGTCCACTTGGTTTCCTATGCCCACTGGGTCTTCAACTAAATGCCCTAGTTTTTCTTTTGAATCCTCTAACCTCGGAAGCAGTTAAAGGAGCATCCACAAAGCCAACACTCCCACCACTCCTCCCATAGGGACTTCCCTGAGGGGAAAGGAGTCTCCGCCTTGGAGGTTTGGATCTGGTACCACAGTAACGCCCATCTTCAGATGCCAAACTACTAGTTTGAGGGGTATCTGATACTCTTGAACCTCTGCAGGTCAGCAGGTGTATTAGGTGAAACTGTTTATCGGGTAAAGAAGCATCTGTCCCCCCAGCTAGGAGGAGGTGGAAGGACAGGAAAGGGCAGGAGGGGGAGAAGAGACTGGGTGCATATTAAATGGAGCTGGAGGAGGGGTGGAGAGTGCAGCAGGTGTAGGGAGGCACTTGGTGGTGGTGCAGAAGGAACTGGAGGAGCTGGGGGTGGTAAGGAGTGGTTATTAGAGATACTGGGTCCATAGGGAAGCCAGAGGGTAGGAGGAATGATAGCAGCCGGGGAAGAACCGACCTGCTATTTGAGGTGCCTGAGGAGGAGCCGGTTATATGGTGGAGGGGCAGAAGGGGCAATAGTCCAGGGGGTCCCATTCTCTTACTGATTTCAGTATCCCCTCCTTCATTCCCCTTTCTTCCTCTGTACTTACAAATTCGCACCCCTTCATCCCCAATGGCATTCTTTAACCAGCAAGTTACATACAATAATTGCTCAGGATCCAGGATATCCCCAGGCTGTCAGATAATGACTCAGTTGCTGGCACATCCACTTGTCCTTTTGTCCCGCACCAGGGCCATCCTCCTTGTACTTCTAACCTGGCCAGACTTCTACACAATAGTGGATCATCTTTACTTTATCTAATCCCTCTGTAGATTCTATCAAGATCCATTTTCCTCTAACAGTTCCCTAAGGGAGCTTTCAAGTATATTCCTCAATCTGGTTCCTGTCTTCTAACTACTGCAACACCCCATTTTCAGGCTTTCCAGCGGGGTGCCTCTGCGACACAGTAATCTCAAAAAAAATTCATTTGCCCTGAGGCTCAGGACTTTAGAACAACTGCCTGATCTCTTGATTGCTGCACACCAGTGTCAGGACTTACATCTATCAGGACTTAAAACCAGCGTCAGCTTCCATGCTGGGTTTGTGCCTGAACTCCCTATTCAGGACTGGCAGTTTGCCTGAAGGGCAAAAAGCTGCCGAATATATAATTCCGTGTCAGAACTTCTCCGGGACTTTTTCTCTTCGTGTCCTCACGAAGTTTCCCTCTAGGAATACCAGAGGTTTGCGTGTCACTCATGATTACCCTCCACACGTTTGAGAAATTCTGAAGTTTCCGCAAATATTTTACATCCGCAAAGCGCCAATGTTGGGTTTTTAATTCCCTTTTATGGTACTTCGGGTAAAATTCCCCAATCCCCCCTGGTCAGCGGTTGTGCCAATATTCTTAGAAAGAAAACCTTGTTGAACAAGGTGTGAAAACTTTCAGTGCAGAATTAGTCTCACTCTTTTTAAACTCATAGGTCTGTACGCTCCGGGACTGAATTTCTCACCAGTCCGGTGCTCCTCAAGGCGTCACTGGTCCTGAGCAGATCCCTCTGGTCCTGATCGCCAGCTGTCCTGAAGGTCAAGATGGCCAGTCCTGGTCCCACAAAGTATGCTCAAATCAAATGAAAGCCCCCAGCTGAAATAAACAGGGCAGGAGACTTTTTCTCCTTTTAATGCCTTTATTAAAAATGATCAGCTCAGGATAGGGTGGTCCGATGGATCTGCAGCTTCCGTCAGTTCTCTCCCAGGTAACTCGCAGGAGGAGGATGAGTCACAGCTTTGTCCTAGAGCAGAGTTGCAAGTCATCTCCTCTTGGGAGCTGTGGGCGTGCCGATCTTGCTCAGCTGCTCTCCAGGGTCGGGGGTCCCGGCCAGGATGACCTTGCACTCAGGGCGAGGGCTCCTAAGGTTTTGTGTCTCTAAAGTTCAGAAGCTTGTCTTCACACGTGGACATCACTCTAATTTCTCACTCTATTTTGGCTCGCTGCTTGGGGTTCTTTTTTCGCACGCCTGAGGTCGCCCTTCTACCAATTTCCAATAATTTGCAGTTTAATTTGTATGTCCCCTGCCTCACAAGTTTTGTCTTTCCCTTACTGTCCCTGCCCTGGCAGTTCTCTCAAACACCTTATGTTACAAAGCCTTTATACAAAAAGGAGTCATTAGCTTAATCACTGGTAATTACATAACACAGATAACACTTTAGTAGCAAAAGTGGTTGTCTAGCTATTTGTAACTATTTCACATTAAAAATTATCAGTTTTTCTGTTCATAACATTCACAAGTGTAAATACACTTTGTTTCCAATTCAAACATAAAAATAGCTCAGGTACTTCATAAACCCAAGTCATACATAGCTCATCATCTAATTTGTAAACTGAGTGATTTGCCAAATTGAGTATTGTCCTCTCAAGAAAGTTGGAAGTTTACAACTTGCCTCTTGTTGTTCTTGGTAGTTTCTTCAGTTCTGCAGCCATTGCATTTTTCTCTTGTGCTGTTTGTTCTTTTCTAGTGAAAGCTTACTGAGATACACTGTCAGTTGTTCATTCTTTAACCTAATTTAAAACAAACGGCCAAGAGGAATAAGAAGATGGTATTTTTGGAAATCTCCTTTTAAATTAAAACATACCCATTATCAATGTTATTCCATGCTGAAAGAAGTCCAGGGCCTTTATCTACAAAATAAGCTTGCAAGTAGAGTCAGAGAGAGATGTAAAAAGGTGACAGAAGATGGAAAGAAAATCAGAGTCAACTTTTTACATAAATATAATGTTAGTGAAGGTGATGTACTAAAGCAAGATTAACAGTGGAAATTTGTGAAACTTTCCTTCTGTTAAATAAGTCAAAGAGATATGGAACAACTACATGCAGCCATAGAATTGTTACAAATAGAGAAAGTAGAATTTAGAAATATAAGTGATATAATTAATGGCATATGTGGTTCAAAACGTCCACTGGAAAACTATCATGTTCATTCTACTTCTGTAAAAGCAACTTATATTACACCAAATAATTAAATATGGACAAAATGGCATAACCTCTTTGTTCAAGATCTGGTGAGAGTCACAAGCTGCTTTAAATAACTTTGTTCTTCTCAGCTGCGCGTATTGGCTCTGCTTTCAAATCGTAAATCCTTTTTTTGCAAAAATGAAAAGGAAGAGTTTTGAGTATTCGTGCAACCTCCAACTGGGGAGGTTATCAGTGTTGAACTAAGGCATAGATGTGAAGAAGAACCAAACAACATCCATGCCATGGATTATCCATGAGGGAACTTTCCCCCAATGGCTGGGATCCTGAAGGGGGAGACAGTGAATGGGGACACAAACTGGGACATGTCTGTCCTCTGCTGGGAGTGCCACCACCTGGGCTGCACACCAGGGTGGGACCCTGCTCTGGGTGTTGCCTTCATAGTATAGCTTGTAAACAAGTCATGATGTATGCTTCACTATTTCTAAAACTTATGTTACTGTTGCCCTACTTCAGACCTCTCTCACATTTGCAGAGCATTTTCATTTCTCTCTCCACATTTTTTTCTCTCTCTGCAAATTTTCTACAGCAGCCTCAAGATTCTATTTCAGTAAATATCCTCAATTTGCCCATTTTAGAAAATCGAACGACTCAGTTTGAGACAGGGTCAGTGTCAGCCACGGGGTCATGTGGGCCCATGCTCGGTGTCACCGGAGGTGTTCTGGTGGCAGCGTCCCCACAGGTGTGGCAACACTGTGCCCTGATGAGTGTCCTGGTGGCATCATGTCCCCTCCCTTCATATGTCCCTATCCCCGCTGTGGCTCACTGTGAC
>JALJVW010001820.1:0-13001 GCA_024865655.1 Emberiza elegans
GCTGGCTCTCATCCCCCTCAGCCATCCTGTGGGTGCCCTGGGATGGCACTCAAAGTGATCTGTTTATAACCTTGCCTGGCACCCAGGTCAGGCTGACAGGCCTGGAGTTCCCCAGATCCTCCTTCCAGCCCCTTCTTGGGGATGGGCTCACACTGGCACCTCCAGGCCCTCTGGGCCCTCCCTGCTGAGCCAGGACTGATGGTAAATGATGGAGAGCAGCTTGGAGAGCTCATCCACCAGCTCCCTCATCCCCCTGGGATGGATCCCATCTGATCCCAGACACCTGTGAGCATCTGAGTGGCTCAGCAGGTCACCAACTGCTTTTTGCTGGATTAGAGGGGGCTGTTTTGCTCCCTTTGCCCATCTACCAGCTCAGGAGAACACTTGTCCTGAGGACAACCTGTCCTAATATTGAAAATTGAGACAAACAAGGTGTTAAGTAGCTCAGCCTTTTCCTTTTCTTTAGTTACTATATTCTCCTCTGCATCCAATAAAGAGTAGACGCTCTCCTTATCCCTTTTTTTGCTATAAAATTTCTTATACAAACTTTTTTTTTTACAGAATGGGCTAGGTTAAGTTCTGATTGAACTTTCACCTCCCTAATTTTCTTTCTGATAACCTAAGGACATCCTTAAACACTTCCTGAGTTGCCAGTCCATTTTTCCCCTGAGTTCTCACAAAAGCTCCATGGGCAGTCAGAACAGTCATTTTCCTCACTAGCTCATCTTTTGTTACACTGGGACAGGCTGCTCCTTCCCCCTTAAGATTACTTTCTTGAAATGTGTCCATCCTTCCTGGACCCCTTTGTTTTTAAGGGCTATGTCCCTTCAAAAAATCAGGACTAGATTTGGTGCTCCCCAAATCTGCATCCTAAATAGGCCCAAGTCTGCCCTTCCTAATTCCAGTATAGAAGAGTTTTTGCTGACCCTCCTTCTTTCACAGAACAGTGAAAACTTGATTATTTCATGGTCACTGTGCCCCAGGCAGCCTCCGAGCCCCACATCTGCAACCAGCCTTCTCTGTTTGTGAACAGCAGCAGACAGAGCTTTCCTTGGCAGTGGAAGTGGTACCAAAAGTTTGGTAAAACAGAAAACTCCTTAACACCAATGTAGCATTAAGAAGCAGCATTCTTTATTCAGCCAGATGCACAGGCTCCTCCCAAAAGAAAGTTTCTGTTCATATTCTGTATTGTGCAAATATATTCATTGACTGTCCTGGTCTAAACACACATATGATAATCATTTCTCCAAAATCATTAACACATTTCCCCTCCCCATTACCCATGTGTTCTTCTGTCCTGGGGGTCTCTCTGGTGGTCCCTGGTGATTGTGGACCCCAATGTTCCAGCGGGCCTGGCTGAGCTGGCAGGACACTGAGGCTGGTGAACTTCCAGTTCCCCTTCTCACACAATGTGCATTGTGTTGTTTCCATAGGCCTGGGGTTGTGGAGAAAAAGCTCCAGGTGTGAGCTCACCTGGTGGAGACAATTTATCATCTGGTAGCATGAGGTCTCAGAGTGGGCTATGACATCGCAAGAGTGGGTTATGTTAGGTCATCAACAGCTATTACATCATGGAGTGCCTCTGTGGCATCCCAGAGTAGGCTGTGACATCACAGGGCAGAGGTCTGATATCACAGAGCAGACTATGACATCACAGAGCTGGCTGTGACATCAGAGACCAGCTGTGTGACATTAGAGAATGGGCAGTGACATCACAGAGGGGCTGTGTGACATCCCAGCAGGGCTGTGTGACATCCCAGCAGGGCTGAGTGAGGTCACTGGGTTGGTCACTCCGCCCCAGCTCCCCCTCACAGTTTCTCCCAACAAGTCCAATGCTGTCCATGCCCAACGGGGTCCCTGTCCCCCGGGATCCCCCTGGCCCACCTGGAGCCACAGCCTCCATCAAAGGATTTTCCACAGGATCCACCCCAGAGCCTGACATGGGAACAAGGGGACAGGGCTGTGTGACCAGGACATCAAGGACGGGGATTATCCAGGTCACTGGGGCCTGGTTTGGGTTGCCCAGGGCAGGAAAGATGTCTGGCAGCTGGAGCAGGGTCTGGGAAGGGCCTGCAAGGTGGGGCTGGAGCCCTTGGGCTGTGAGCAGAGGCTGAGGGAGCTGGGCTTGTCCAGCCCGGAACAGGGAAGGCTGAGGGGCTCCTCATCCCAGCCTGGCAGTGCTAGCGGGGAGGGGATGGAGAACACAGAGCCAGGCTCTTCCCCGGGGGTCTGGTGGGAGACAAAAGTCAATGGGTGGAAGGGGAAAGAGGGGAGATCAGCCAGGGCAGGAGGAAATGAGTCAGGCTGGTTTCAGCATTTCCTCAACACCAAAAGCAGCCTGACCTCCCTTCTCCATCCACCACTGACAGCTTTGCAAATCAGGAATTGTTCAAGCATCCTGATACAAGAACTTAATTGTGTTTATATCTATCACAGAACCATGTTTGTGTGAAATTAATTTTAGTATGGAAATCTCTTGTGTATGGTGAACTCATCAGATGTTGCTAGGACGTTGCTCATAGCTCAGGGAAGAGCATGATTGTTATTAAATTGTGTCCTGTCCAACTGTGGTCTGTTGGCCACGAAGAGAAGCTTTCTGTGCCTCTGAGTCTGACCAGTTCCTGACCCCCAAAGGACACAAAACTGATGAGTTGTGGTTCCCACTCCAGTGGTGGCAATTGCACCTCCCTCCATAGCCAGAGCAGAGCTCCCTTGTCCCAGAAAGTCTCTGGCAAAGAGGGATGAAGGAAACAGGACAGGCTGTGGGGATCAAGGGAAGAGCACAGCCAGGGATTTGGGGTGTTTGTCAGCCCAGGGCAGGACCCGGCCCTTGGCCTTGGTGAACCTCATCCAATTGTCCTGAGCCCATGGCTCCAGCCTGTCCAGATCCCTCTGCAGAGCTTCTTGCCCTCCAGTATAGCCACACTCCCACCCAGCCTGGGCTCACCTGGGAACAGACTGAGGGTGCCCTTGGTGGCCCCTTCCAGATCAGCAATAAAGAGATTGAACTGACCTGGCCCCAGTCCTGAGCCCTGGGGACACCCCTGGATGTGACTCCATTCCTCAGCTCCTCTGAGTGCCAGGGCTGGATGAGGGTAATGGTGGGGAGGGGGTATGAACAAAGTATGATTGATTGTCAGCCATGAAGGGTCTTGATTTTTAGTATCTAATCAGACTGGATTAGAAAGTGCTGGTGGTCAATATCAATTGGACATTGCTGATGTCCATCTATAAATAGGAAAAGAAAACAGGAAAAAACAGTTCTCTCTGCATTGCTTTCAATATTGCAAATTCACCTGAAATACACTTCCGAAATTTGACTAATTAACCACAGAACAACTGAAAACTTTCATTATTTCCATCAGATTTTCTGGTATGAATGTTTTAAACAAATGTTTGTGAGCCTTTTTCACTGAGTTCCTGAACTAAAGATCTCAAGAAAGAAAAGGCCTCTGGAGTAGTAAAAGTCATCAGCAACCTCCAAGTGGCTGAGGATCCATCCCTATCAGAGCAGCAATGAACAGAAATGGTCACAACTTTGTGGCTGTCCCAGCTTTGGCATGGGCCCTGGGCCTGGAGCAGGAGCAGCTCTTGAGGGCCCCAAGGCCGGGGCTCTTGTGCTGTCCTGGGCAGATGGGATGGCAGCAGGGGCTGCAGAGCTCTCAGCACCTCAGCCAGAGGGGAGCAGGGCAGCCAGGGGCCTCCATTGGCCTTGGCCAAGCACCTTCCCCATGGCTGGGGCTGAGTCCTGTGGCAGCTGCAGCTGCTGCTGTGCCTTGCCAGGGGGCTGAGGCTGTGGGGCCAGTGCCCAGAGCAGCCTGGCCTGAGCAGAGCTGTGGGACCAGAGCCGGCTGGGCTGGGCTGGGGAGAGGCCCTTGGTGCTGCCCAGAGCTCAGGGCAGCTGGCAGAGCTTGCAGGGAGCTGGGCTGGGCTCGAGAGCCTGGCCCAGAAACCATCAGTGTCCATCTCAGCCTGGCTGAGCGTGCAGGGGCAGGACTCAGGCCAGGCCAGGCTCAGGCAGGGCCAAGCGCCTGTGCAAGGCATTGCAAACAGGCAAGTGGCCCAGAGGAGGCTGCTCTGTGCCCCTGGGGGCATGGACAGAGCAGATAGGGGCCCAGGACATTTGTCAGCACCTGCCTCTGTGCCCAGCCCTTGGCAGCCCTGGCTGCTGAGCCCCCCTTTGGCCTGGGCTGAGTTTGGCTGTGGCCCAGCTCCATCCTCCTGCAGGGCTCAGGGCCTGTTCCCAGCCATGGCCAGCCCTGGGGGCCCCACAGGTGCCAGGGGCCTGCAGGCTGTCTGTGCAGGAGGTGCCAGGGGCCCTGCAGGAGCTGGGGGACAGAGCCCAGCAGGGAGGCCATGGGCACCAGGGCCCAGGGCTGCTGTGGGGTTGCATGGGCTGTTCCCAGGGCTGGGCCTGCACAGGCTGCGCCACCATGGCTGGGCCAGCACAGGGCCCAAAAGGGCCACGCAGCTGCTGTCGGGGTTGGGACAGCAAGGCCAGGCACACACAAGCAATTGCTGAGCATGGGCTCGGCTGGCCAGGCCTGACTGTGCCAAAGGCAGAGCTCAGCTGCCCCTTGGGGGCTGCAGCAACAGTCCAGAGCCCAAAGAGCCTCCATGGCTCTGCTGGAGACCAAGGCTGCAGGGAGGCAAATGCAGGTCTGCTGTGGGATGGGAGGCCATTGAATTCCAGCACACACCTCAGCTCTCTGATGATCCCGGCACCATGCTGGGCCCTGTTTCAGACTGGAGCAGAGCAGATGTTGATGGGACAGGAGCCCTGGTGGAGCTGTCAAGGACCTGCAGCTTTCAAGGTGCTCTGCTCTCCCTCAGGTGCTCTCTCTGAGAGATCCAATCCCAGCTGGGCACCTCAGGGCATGAGTGGCACTGCCTCTTCACAGGCACACAACTGATGTCTGCCTTGAAAGGGACACAGGTTTTAATACCTTTTAGCTAAATAATATCCCAGCGAATCTCTATTATCTGGGTCACTTGAGTACTTTAAGAAATGGCAATATTTTTCGCTGGGAACATTTGTGTGTGTGTAGAACATCCTCTGAGTTAGATGTACTGGAGAAATACCAACAAGAGATTTTTAGGAGCTCAAAAGATCAAAACAGGAACTTTACTGGGAGCTTTAGAGAATCAGAGAAATTTTGGCAAAAGGTTTAATATGACATTCAATCAACAAAAACACATTTCAAAGCGTTTACTTGGCCCATTTAACTGCACAAACTCAAAGTCCGTTCAGTTTAAATTTACTCAAAATTTGCAAGAAGGGAGAAATAGGAAGAAAGAGAAATAAGATACAGAGCAACACACACACAACTACCAACTCTTGAATTCCAGCACTGTTCAGATGGAAATTCCAATAGGAGGTAGGGTCAAGATATCTGCTTGCCTTGTGGTCAGCCCTGAATACCCCTTGGTCTTCCTGGGCCCTTCCCCCAGGTGGGATTTGGGGTCATTTGGTCCCTCAGGTGCTGGGCTGGGGGCTGCAGAGGTGGCTGTGGAGCATTGTCTGTGCTGTGCCAGGGACTGGCAGACACTGCTAGGCTGGGATAGACGCTCTGGGGGGATTGGGGTTCCAGGGCAGGGCAGGACTGGGGTTCTAGGGCAGAGCAAGGCTGGACCTGCTCCTTCCTCTCCCACGCATGAAATGTTTTGAGCCAACAATCTCGTCCAGTCTGTTACAACAGGGAATGTTGGAAGTGAAATCCCAATTCCGGCCATGGGCACCTGGCTGAGAAAGGCAGTTCTTTTCTATACGAAGGAAAGCATGGACAGCCATTGTTTCAGTAGCAGATGAGAAGTGACCCTCAACATGCTAAAGTCAGCCTGACCAGTCAGGTGGCTCCTGGGAGGCCAAACCAGGCAGATCTGTTCTGTGTTCCCTTTACTTCATGGGGCCCCGAAGTGTCACAATGACCCCTTGGTTCAATGGGGCCCTACAGGGCCACAATGGCCTCTTGATTACAACAAGACCTGTAGTGTCACAGGGAACCCTTGCTTTGATGGGGTCCCACAGTGTCACAATGTCCCCTAGGTTCCATATGGCTGCATGGTTTCACAGTGGTCTCAACATTTCCATGAGGCCCTGCAGTGTCACAATGGTCCCAACAATTCCATGAGGCCTTGCAGTGTCACAATGGTCTCCATGGTTCCACAGGCCCCACAATGTCACGTGATTCCTCAGTTCCATGCACCCTGCAATGGACCTTTGGACCCTGGAGGTTTGCAGTGTCACAATGGTCTCCTTTGGCTCCACAGTGTCACAATGGACAGGAGGCCCCTCTGTGTCACCCTGGAGCTTTGGTTCCATGCAGCCCTGCAATGTCACAATGGTCTCCTTTGGTTCTACAGTGTCACAATGGACTACTGATGACACGAGGCCCTGCAATATCACCCTGGACCTTTGGTTCTATGCAGCCCTGCAGTGTCACAAAAGCCTCTTGGTTTCACCAGGCCCCACAGGATCACAATGGTCCTCTTGGTTCTGTGGGGACCCCCAGGGTCACAATGGTCTCATTGATTCCATGAGGCCTCACACAATGCTTTGCTTATTCCATGGATCCTCATAGTGTCACAATGGTCTCCATGATTCCATGGTGTCCCTCAGTGTCACAATGGCCCCTTGGTTCCATGACACCCCAAAGTGTCATAATGGCCTCCATGGTTCCATGATGCCCCATGGTGTCACAGTAGACCCTTGGTTTGATGGGGCCTCTCAGTGTCACAATGATCCCGACATTCCATGGAGCCACACAGCATCAGTATGGCCTCAGTGGTTCCATGAGGTCCAGCAATGTCACAGTGCCTTCCATGATTCCATGAGGCCCCATAGTGTCACAATGGTCCCTTGGTTCCATGGGCCCTGTGCTGCTGCATTCCCCCCTCCCCTTCTCAGGCCGCCCTGCCAGCTGAGAAATGCTCCTTGAGCCTCGGCCTTGGCCAATGGCCCCTGGGCTCAGCTCCTCTGCAGCTCATCACAAACACTGTCTGCTCCAGGCACTGCTGCTGCCCAACCAGCTCCTGGTTCCTTTAGCAGCAGCCCTGGGAACTGTTTTTGTTCCCTCAGTGGCACAACATCCCTGTTCTCACCCTGCCAAAGAAAGCTGCTGGTGCCAAGTGCGGCAAGAATGAACCATTGCCGGGACTGAAGCCCCTCTCTTGGGGCCCTACAAACAGCGCTCCAAAAGGAGCCCTTGGAGCTCTCCTGGGCCAGCGACTCCCTCTGAGTGGGGCCTCTCCCAGCTGGGAACTCTCCCTTTTGCTGCACTGGGGAATCCCAAACAACGACGGAGCCTGGCCTGATGTCCCCACTCCTCCAGGCTCAACCCTTCACCTGCTAGGAAGATGCCAAACGATCCACAGGGAGCATTCCCTGCCCTCAGGGGAATTTCTCACAGGTGCCTTGCACTGACTCTTTTTGTCTGTGTGCACACAGGAGTGCCTGTGCTGGGGAAATGTGGCAGAAATGTTGCTCTCTGAGGGGTTTGATGCCTTGGATAGCTGAGTCAGTCAGGCCTGTAAGCGAGGATAAGTCACAAGCTGTAAGCTAAGTTAAATACTGATACGACTTGTTCTTTTCCTAAGTTCTTATGTTCAATATAAGTCATAAGCTAAGTTAAATACTGCTGTTATTCCTCTGTTAAATTGCGAAGTCATAGATTATAAGTAAAGTTAAATACTGTTAAGTGCTGTTCTTTTGCTAAATTGTCAAGTTTATGGTATCAATTAGGATCAAGGTATAAGGTAAGTCCTGTTAAGTTTGAGCCCTTTTAAGCTTTAGATCATATTCCTTTTATACTTTCCCTCACTGTCCTTGTGTCACACACACAGAGGGACAGTTCTCGGTTCATTTCTGGTTTGATTGCCTGGATTTTGTTTGGTTTTGTTGTTGCTTTGTTTCCTAGGTGAGCCTGAAGTGTCCAGTCAGGAGCAGAGGGACTCTTGCCAAGGAACTTTGTGCTGCTGTCCCTTAATATTATTATTAATCTGGTTTTTGCTGATCCCTTGCCAGGGATTTTTTCAGCGCTCTCAAGGCCTCATTGGTACCAGGGTGAAGGAGGCCTGGCCCAGGCTCTGGCCCTGGGGGACACGGGGATGCTGCCGGGGCGTCCCTGTCCCCCTGTCCCACCCCCAGGGCCCCGGCCCCCCGTCCCCATGTCAGGCTCTGGGGTCAATCTCGTGGAACATCCTCTGGGGGAGGCTGCGGGGCCCGGGGGCGGGGGGACCCAGGGGGACAGGGAACCCTGCTGTGCACGAGCAGCGTTGGACTGCTCTGGGGGAAACTGTGAGGGGGGCTGGGGCAGTGTGACCTCCCCAGGGACCTCACACAGCCCCCGTGATGTCACACACCCCCTGTGATGTCACACAGTCCCTGTGATGTCATACAACATCTTGTGATGTCACAATGCCTTCCTGTGATGTCACACAACCCTCTCAGACATCACCCTGTGATGTGATATAGCTGCTCTGTCATGTCACAGAAGACACTGTGATGTCACAAAGTCACCATGCGATGTCACAGTCTGTTCTGTGATGTCACATCCTGATCTATGATGTTACACAGCCACCTGGTGTTGTCACAACCCTCTCTCTGATGCCACAGAGGCACTCTCTGTGATGGCAGATTCTGCTCTATGGCCTCATATTCTACTCTATGATGTCACAGCTCCCAGCTCTGTGATGTCACAACTCCCTCAGTGATGTCACAAAACCATCAAGATCTCAGTTATATTGAAACACTGAAGTTTCTTGGACTTTGAAGAGATCCCTGTCAGGGACACAACTGCGAAAGTGCCCCCAGGTTCCAGTCACAGCAGAACACTGGAGGCAGTGATGACAGCTAGGGACAAGCAAGGCAAAGGTGTCTCTGGTGCTGAGTAAACCTGGATGTGTTTCAGGAAGGCAAAGGGCCAAGGCCTGAGCCCCAGACCCTGGCAAGGCAGATCCTGTCCCTCCCTCAGTGCTCAGGGTTCTTCCCGGGATGGGCACTGGGATGTGGGGATGTGCAATGCCAAGGGCAGGACCATGGGGCGGCCCCTGCCAGGCTGCTGAGCAGTGACAAGGAGGCAATGAGGCCCCAGGCCTACAAGGGTCACTTGTCCCCTCATGGCCCCAGGGCCAGCAGCCATGGCCAAAGTGCTGCCCAAGTTGGCTCTGTCAGGGCTGTCTTGCAGCTGCTGCCCATCCCCATGCCCTGTGCAGCCCAGGCTGTCCCACGGTGTCCCTGCCCTGCGCCTCTGTCCCTGCAGGCTGTCATCATCCCCCAGCTGCCCCACCAGGCTGGGCCCTTCCTTTGCTGACAGCTCTGCCTCCTGCCTGCCTCTGCCTGCCCACACAGAGCCTTGGGCTGCCCCAGGCTCGTTCTGGGGGATGTGCTGCACCACAGCCCTGCGCTGGGAAGGAAATTCCTTTCTCCTCATGTCCAGTCTGGACCTCCCCAGCTGCCCTTGGTGCTATTATGTCTTTTTCAGGCTCATTCCCACTATGAAGGAAAGCTCCAGCCTCTCTGAAACCACCCTTCCATCCCTCCCAGGTTCTGTCCTCAGTGTCCACACCACTGAGCCCAGAGCCTGCAGATTCTCCCCGATGGATTTGTGATGAGGCCTCCAAACCCCATCTTGGGAGATTTTTGGGTCCCCCCCAAGGTCTGTGAAAATGGAAAAATAGTGATTAAAGTTTTTTTCTCCTAAATCTTGCACTGACAGAACAAAGGTCAATATCTTTAAACTGAACAAGGGTGAATTTACATTTGTTAGAAGGAGGAAATATTTTACAGTCATGAAATTGGCACAAAACTGCAACTGTTTTTCCAGAGAACTGGCTGCCGCGTCCCAGGAATTGTCCATGAGCATGAGCTTTGTGCAGCCTGACCCAGTGAAACCCTCTCATCCCCAAGGATAGAATTCCTGTTGTGTGGGTTCTGTGATGTGCTGGGTGCCCTCACAATGCTTCTGGCCAGAATGTCTGCTGAGGGCAGCCAGGCTGCTGCAGGGGCAGTGACCTCACAGCCATCACCATGGCAGCCCTGTCCCCTGGGCCTGGCTCTGCCCTTTCCTCTGCCCCTGCCTTGGCTCTGCTGGCATGAAGAGTTTTGTCATTGATATCTTGTCCCCAAGGTGCTGGGGCCAATGGCTTCCCAGTCAGGCTCCTGGAGCAGAAGTGGCTTTTCAGAGCCCAGCCAGGAATGAGCCCTGAGGCAGCAGCTCTGCAGTGGTGGCCACCAGGCCGGGCTGCCAAGGGAGGCTTCTGGCCATGGCCTGCAAGCAGCTGCTGCTGCCAAGGTGCCTTTGGTGCCTCAGGCTCTCCCTGGCACAGCTCCCAGCACGGCACTCTGCCCTTGTGCCTGAGGCCTTCCCTGTGCTGGGGCTGGCCTGGGGCTTTTCCTGCAGTGGGACCTGCCCTGCTCATGGCACAGGAAAGGCAGTTCCTGCTGGAGCAGGAGGCTCTGCCTGCAATGGGCTCCAAAAATTCCAGCAAGGCCCTGCTGACTGCAAAATTGCTTCCTAGAGCACTATATTCTAATAATTGTTATAGCTCCTGAACTGTGGAGTAAATAAATCTGGTTAAGGTCCTTCCATCTAATCATGATCAGAATCAATCAGCATCATATTTATATAAATATATCTGGTATTCCATCATTAATCCTGTGGGACAAAATTGGTAAAAGTTCAATTCCGCCAGTCGAATAATTTATAACTTTGACAAAGTCTGGGGCTGGAATTGGATCCAGCCACTCCCAGTCTCCTCTTAGAAGGAATTTTAGGAGTCTAGGGGCCCTGCAGGGGTTTGAGGATCCATGGTGGCTGTTGGGTGTCATTTCTCCATCTCATGACTCAGCAGGAGTTTCTCCAATAAAGAAAAAAAGCTTTTGCCTGAAGCTCCCACTCTGTCCATGACAGGAACCCTGTGACTGTCTGGGACATCCCGGCTCTTTGGCAGCCTGGGGACTCCTGGGATGTCACTGTGGAGCCCCTGTGAGTGCCTGTGACAGATCGGTGCCTTTGCAGCCCAAGGTGCCCTGGGATGTCACCATGGAATGGCTGTGACTGCCCCTGACCACACGGCTCTTTATCATCCCCAGAAAGCCCTGGGAGGTCTCCATGGAGCACCTGTCTCTGCCCGCCTGTTTATTTGCAGCCTTGAAGAGCCTGAGACTCTTGAGTGTCCCCCTTGGAACCCTCCTGAGGGCCTGTGACAATCTGATCCTTAGCACACAACAATCACCAGGACCCTGTTGCTATGGTCAGTTCCCATGGCAACCATCACCAGGCCCCTGTTGCAGGGTCTCAGGGAGGATTTTCTCGACTCCTGCTGTCACCGGTAGATGCCGGACTCGAGCCCCGGATATCTCCAGGCTTGTTAATAAAGCTTTTTTGGGGAGGCCTCAATATCGCCTGAAGGGAGGGTCCTCTAACTCGGGGATGGCCCAGCACCGATGGGGCGGGACATTGGTTTTGGGGATCCCGTGAGAGCCGGGGCTGTGGAACATGGGACCCAAGGGTGGGGGAGAGGGGAAGGGTGATCCCTATGAGGAGCTGGGGGACCCCCGCAGCCCGGAGATGAGGCGGGACGGGACCCCTGACCCTGACAGGGCCGTGTGCTGGGTGACTTCATGATGCTCATGCCCCCATCGGTCCGTTTAGCCCAGAAATGAGTTCTGCACCTTAAGGCCGGGTTCTGAGAGCTGAAGGGGAGGGGAGGCTGCAGTTTGTTTTCAGAAACTGCACTCATTCCTCCACATTCCGGCCCCGGACTGCTCTGATGCCTTGAGGAGCTGGAACAGAGGCCAGACGGAGCTAAGAGGAATGTGTCAGGATTTTTTTGGAAGTGTTTTAAAGGTCAGTTCCCGGACTTGACAGTACCGGAGCCACAGTTGTGGTTTGCCTAGGATGGCTCCAAGATGGGAGCAAAAAGAGGCTTGGCCACGTAGATCTCACATTTTTATAAGTTTTTAGTCCATTTGCATATAGGAGTTAACTGCCCAATTAATAACTTCAAATTAGGGAAGTTTCATCTCCTTGCTTGCTTGCCTGCTCTCCTCTTTTTCATGTTGTTTATGCTTTGGGGCTGAAGTTTGAAGAGATTGTCTTTTGAATCTCCAGCTAGAACAGGATTGTTTTGTCTTCACTACCCCGAGAAAAAGATCCCAGTAACACTTGACACTTTTAACACTAAACCTGGACACCAAAACAGAACTGACAAACTTAAAACCTAGGTATCATTTGTGGGCAACAGACAGACAGCAGGACAGAGCTCTCCTTTGCTTTTAGTTAGTTTTTAGCTCTTGCTGAGGCAGAGAAGTTCCCTGGACTGTGATTTTTCTTTTCTTTGAGCTGTTTAAACCTGCTCTGACTGAACAATCCAGAACACCACTGGCAGCTCGCACCTGTGGCCCACCTGGCCCAGCCTGGGCCATGGCATTTCCAGTGCCAGAGGAACTGATAAGAGAGTGATAAGAGACTGATAAGAGACTGATAAGAGACTAAGTGGTTTGAGCTACTGCTCACAGAAGAACTTTCTAAGTTTATCATTTTTGGAGCTGCAAGAGGTTTTTATTTTTAATATTGTTCATTTTTTGTGTTGGTGAATGCTTTTCCAGGTTTTTTCCGCTTTTCTCAAGGAAATCTTTTCCTGATCTGGTTGGGGAAGGGCTTTGAATTTGCTTTTAGAGAAACCCTTTGGAGATTTTTCCCCAAATTTGCCCAAAACCAGGACAGGCGGAAGTGTAAATGGCTCCTGCAATCTGCCATCCAGAAGCAGGGGTGCTAGTTTTCCTAGGAAAAGGGCCAGCATTAGTGTTCAGGTCAGGTGGCCCTCAGTGGCCGTCTGGTTCCGCGTGCATGAGGATGCCTCCAGACATAAGCTAGCACCACTGCCAACCCAGGCTGGTTTGAGGAAGTGCCAAATGGCTCCTGCAATCTGCCGGCAGGAGCAGGGGTGCTGAGTTTTGTTTGCCAGGGAAAAGGGCCAGCGTTTATGTTCAGGAGGCC
>JALJVW010001821.1:0-15722 GCA_024865655.1 Emberiza elegans
ATTAAGGGAAAAAAAGCGGAGAAATGGGAAAAAATGGAAAAATAGAAAATTTTTGGAGGCTTAAAAACATGAAAAAAAAATGGGGAAATTTTAGAAAAGAAAGTTTTTGGGAAAATTTGAGTGAAAAAACAAAAAATTGAGGAAATGGGAAAAAAATGGAGGAAGTGGGAAATTTTGTAGATAATGGTAAAGGTGAAAAAGGGTTAAAAAGGCAAAAAAATTTGGTAAAAAAAAATTGGGAAAATTGCAGGAAAAAAATGGGGAAAATTGGGTGAAAAATGGGAAAAAATGGGAAAAAAATGGATTTGGATTTTTGTGAATACAAAAAATTGAAGAAAAATTAGGGGGAAACAGGAAAAATAGGAAAAATTGGGGGAAATTGGGGAAAGTGGGTGAAAATAGGGAAAAATTGAAAAAAAAAAATGGGGAAAAATAGGAAAAAAATGGGAAATTTGGATTTTTGGAAAAATTACAAAAAAAATTGAAGAAAAAGTTTAAAATGGGAAATTTAGGTGAAAATTGAGGAAATTTTGGGAAAAATTGGGTGAAAAATGGGGAAAAAATTGAGATAAAATGGGTAAAAATGAGAAAAATTTGGAAAAAATGGTGGAGAAAATTGTTAAAAAATGGGCAAAAATCAGAAAATTTGAGAAAAATTGAAAAAAATTGGGAAAAATTAGAAAAAATTAAAAATGGGAAAAATGGGATTTATTGGAAAAATAAAAAACAAATTAAAATGGGATTTATTTGAAAATGGGGCAAAAATGGGGACAGGCTTTCCTAGGGAAAAATGGGAAAATTGGAAAAAAATTGAAAAAAAATTTTAAAATTTGGAAAATGGGGAAAATTAGAAAATGGTAAAAAGGGGAAAATTTGAAAGAAAAATTGGGAAAAAAGGGAAGAAATGGAGAGAAAATGGCAAAAAAAAATTGGGTAAAAATTGGGAAATTTGGGGAAATTGGGGAGAAATTTTGGGGAGAAAAGAAGGAAAATGGGCAACAATGGAAATTGCATTGAAAACCCAAAAGTTTGGAAAAAATTGGGTAAAATGGGGAAAAAAATTGGCAAAAAATTGGGGAAAATTAGAAAATGGATTTTGGAAAATTGGGAAAAAAAAAAAATGAGGAAAAAATGGAGAAAAAATTGGGAAAATTGGGGAAAATTTGAAAAAAATGGGAAAAAATGGGGAAAAATGGAAAAAATGAGAAAATTGGGAAAATTCTGGATTGAAAATGGGAAAAATGGGAAAATTAAAATGATTAAAATAAAAATTGGGGGAGGAGGGCAAAATGGGGAAAAATTGAGAAAATTTGAGAAAAAATTAAAATTGGGGAAAAAGGAGGAAAATTGATAAAATGGGGAAAATTGGAAAATTGGGGAAATTTGAGGAGAAATGAAAAATTGAGAAAATTAGAAAAATGATTTATTGGGGAAATTAGAAAAATTGCAAAAAAAAGAAAATTACAAAAAGGGTTAAGAAAAATTGGGAAACATTAGAAAATTATGGAAAAACCAGGAAAAATGGAAAGTGTTCCATAAAAATGGAGAAAATGGAAAATGGGGAAAAACTGAGAAATTGGCAAAAATTGGTTGGAATTTTTGGCAAAAATTGGAAGAATTTTGGGACTTTTAAATCAGAAAAATTTGGGATTTTGGGTAAAATTGGAAAAGTTTTGGGAAAAATTGGAAAAAAAATTGAGAAAAATTTTGGGATTTTTGGGGAAAAAATTATAAAAAATTGGGGAAATTAGAAAAATGGGGGGAAAACAGGGAAAATTTGGGATTTTAAAGTGAATTTGGGATTTTTAAGGGGAAGTTTGAGGTTTTTGGGCTCAAATTTGGGATTTTAGGGTCAAAAATTTTTGGGTTCAAATTTGGGAAATTTTAGAAATTTGGGATTAGAAATTTTAGATTTTTAATTTTGGGTTCAAGTCAGGATTTTAGGGAAAATTCAAATTTGGGATTTTAGGAAAATTTGGATTTTGAGAAATTTGGGATTTTTACAAAATTGGGATTTTGCTCAGCCTGAGCTTTGGAGAAATTTGGGATTTTGGGGTAATTGGAGATTTTCACAAAAAACTTTGGGGAAAATTTGAGGTTTCATTGGGATTTTGGGGTCCTTGGGATTTTGGGGTCACCATTTAGGATTTTGGTCAATTTTGGTTTTCATTTTCAGCCCGAGCTGTACAGACATCAGATGGTGGGATTTTTAGTGCAGTTTTGGTTATTTCCAGCAATTGTAAGTACCTATTTCTCCAAATGGGGTCAATTTGGGATTTTGGGGTCAGATTCTGGGGTTTTTGATCAATTTTGGGATTTTGGGCTCAGATTTGGATTTTTAGGGTCCAGTTTGGGATTTTTAGAGATTTAGGATTTTTGGGATTTTTCCAGCCGGACCAGGGCAGAAGTGCTTGGGAATGCCTGGGATTTTTTGGGGTCAGATTTGGGATTTTTAAATTCATTTTGGGATTTTAAGTTTTTCCAGCCGGAGCTGTGGCAGAAGTGCCTGCTGCACTTTTGGGATTTTTGGGCTCAGATTTTTGGGTTTTTGGGTCCCATTTGAGATTTTGGGTTCATTTCAGCCGATTTTTGCAGAAATTTTGGGGTTTTGGGCTCAGATTTGGGATTTTTGGGTCATTTTGGGATTTTTTTGGGATTTTTTCCAGCCGTGGGATGTGGCAGAAGTGCTCTGGGCTGATTTCTGGGGTCACATTTGGGATTTTTGGGGTCATTTTGGGATTTTTTGGGATTTTTTCCAGCCCGAGCTGTGGCAGAAGTGCCTGGGCTGCTCTGTGGGGTCAGGATTGGGATTTTTGGGGTAATTTTGGGATTTTTTGGGATTTTTTCCAGCCGGAATTGTGGCAGAAGTGCCTGGGCTGATCTCTGGGGTCACATTTGGGATTTTTGGGGTCATTTTGGGATTTTTTGGGATTTTTTCCAGCCTGGAGCTGCTGTGGCAGAAGTGCCTGGACTGCCTTGTGGGGTCAGTTTGGATTTTCCTCTGGGGATTTTTGGGGTCATTTTGGGTTTTTGGGGATTTTTCCAGCCGAATGGGGGCAGAAGGGCCTGGGGGGCACTTTGGGATTTTTGGGCTCAGATTTGGGATTTTTTTTTTGGGATTTTTTGGTCCATCTTCCAGCCGGAATTGTGGCAGAAGTGCCTGGGCTGCTCTTGGGTCCCATTTGGGATTTTTGGGGTAATTTTTGGGATTTTTGGGATTTTTTCCGGAGCTGTAAGAAGTGCCGAAGGTGGTCCCATTTGAGATTTTTTGGCCAAATTTGGGATTTTTGCATTTTTTGGGGGTCACATTTGGGATTTTTGGGATTTTTCCAGGGCTCAGGCTGATTTGGGGATTTTTGGGGGTCAGGAAGTGCCTGGCTGCTCTATGGGGCAGGACTTTTGGATTTTGGGATTTTTTTGAAGTGCCATTGATTTGTGGGTCCCATTTTGGGATTTTTGGGGCTCTTTGGGATTTTTGGGATTTTTTCCAGGGATTTTTTCCTCTGTGGTCCCATTTATGGGATTTTGGGGTCATTTTGGGGAATTTCTTTGTGGCAGAAGTGCCTGGGCTGCTCTGTGGAGTCCCATTTTGGATTTTTTGGGGTCATTTTGGGATTTTGGGGTCCTCTTCCAGCTGGAATTGGCAGAAGTGCCTGGAGGCTGCTCTGTGGGTCCCATTTGGGATTTTTGGGGTAATTTGGGATTTTGGATTTTTCCAGCGAACTGTGGCAGAAGTGCCTGGGCTGCACTTTGAGGAGCTACTGGGATTTTCAGTCTAGACGGATTTTTACCCAGGACCAATCTATGGGGCAGTGATTGGATTTTGGGCCTGGGGGATCCGAGAACCTCATTTTGGGATTTTAGATTTTTCCTGGGGCCGGGGATTTTGGCCACCTTTGGGATTTTGGGCTCAGATTTGGGATTTTTTGGGGGGGATTTGGGGGTTTGAGGGAGCTTTGGGGGGCATTTTGGGGTTTTAGGGACATTTAATGGATTTTTGGGGTAGGTTTGGGGCACTCAGAGAACCTCAGCAAGTGCCTGAGCAGCACTTTGGGGCAGGGGATTTTAGGATCATCCATGGCGTTTAGGGGCATTTATGGGGGGGATTTGGGATTTTTGGGATCAGATTTTAGGCTCATTTTCAGGGATTTGAAGGGTCATTTGTGGATTTGGGGATCATTTGTGGGGTTTGGGGGTTTTGGGGGACCCCGGGGGATTTAGGGGGCATTTTTGGATTTTGGGATCATTTTGGGGGTCATTTGGGGATTTGGGGGCATTTATGGGGTTTAGGATCAGTTTTAGGGTCATTTTGGGGTTTTGGGGTAATTTTGGGGTTTGGGGTGGGTTATGGGGCACTCAGTGAACCTCAGTGCCCTGGGCTGCTCTGGGGCAGAGGATTTGGGATTTTTGTGGGGTTTGGGATCATTTGTGGGGGGATTTGGGGGGGTTTGAGGGGTCATTTATGGCATTTGGGGGGGATTTGGGGGCGATTTAGGGGCATTTGTGGGGTTTGGGATCATTTGTGGGATCGTTTGTGGGGTTTGGGGGCATTTATGGGGTTTGGGATCAGTTTTAGGCTCATTTTTGGGGTTTTGGGTTCATTTGTGGGGCAGTTTTGGGGTTATTTGAGGGTTTGGGATCCATTTTTGGGGTTTGGGGGTTTGGGGTCATCTGTGGGGTTTATGGGGCACTTTTGGGGTCATTTGGGCACTCTTGGGGTCATTTCTGGGGGTTTGGGGTTGGTTATGGGGCAGTTTGGGGTCATTTGTGGGGTTTGGGGTCATTTTTTGGGGTTTTGGGGTTCTGGGGTCACTTTTGGGGTCATTTATGGGATTTTGGGGTTCTTGGGGTCCCTTTTGGGGGTGATTCCTGGTGGGGTTTTGGGGTTCTGGGGTCACTTTTGGGGGTCATTTTGGGATTTTTGGGGTTCAGGGTCCCTTTTTGGGGATTTTTTATTTGGGTTTTGTTCTGACTTTTAGGGTCATTTATTGGGTTTTGGGGTTCAAGGGTGACTTTGGGGGTCATTTATGGGATTTTGGGGTTTCACTTTTTAGGGTCCATTTGACCCTGGTGGAGATTTTTTGGGGGTTCTGGGGTCATTTTTGGATTTTTGGGTTCATCCCTTGGATTTTGGATTTTTGGGGGTCCATTTTGGGGTTGCTACCCTGGTGGAGTTTTGGGGTTCTGGGGTCATTTTTGGGTCAGGATTTTTGGGGTTCTGGGGTCCCTTTTGGAGAAGGGGTCGGTTTTGGGGTTCTGGGGGTCCCATTTCAGGGGTCCTGGTCAGATTTTGGGGTTCTGGATTTTAGGGTCCATTTATGGGATTTTGGGTTCATTTTCAGCCGTTCCGTGTCCGCGGCTGTGTCCTGACCCTGGTGGAGCGCATGGACGAGGAGTTCACCAAGATCATGCAGAACACCGACCCCCACTCCCAGGGTGGGTCTTGGGGGATGTTGGGGGAAACAGAGTCCAGAAAATCCCAAAAAAAACCCAAAAAATTCTGTAAGAAACCCTAAAAAACGCAAAAAAATCCTCCCCAAAAGATCCTGTAAGAAACGCTGAAAATCCCAAAAAATCCCCCAAAAAATGCTGGAAAAAAATCCCCAAAAAATCCCCCAAAATCCTGAAGTTTAAAACCCAAAAAAAATCCCCAAAATCCTGTAAGAAATTAAAACCCCAAAAAATCCCAAAAAATCCGAAAAAATTCAAAAATTTGTAAGCCACAAAACCCCAAAAAATCCCCAAAAATCCTGTAAGAAACCCTAAAAAACCCCAAAAAAACCCCACCAAAAATCCCCAAAAAATCCTGTAGGAAACCCTAAACAACCCCCAAAAAATCCCCAAAAAAATCCCCAAAAAATCCTATAATAAACCCTAAAAAACCCCAAAAAATCCCCAAAAAATCCTGTAAGACATCCTAAAAACCCAAAAAAAAACCCCCAAAAAAGCCTGGAAAAAAATCCCCAAAAAAATCCCCAAAAAATCCTGTAAGAAACCCTAAAAAACCCCAAAAAATCCCCAAAAAATCCTGTAAGAAACCCTAAAAACCCCCAAAAATCCCCAAAAAAATCCCCAAAAAATCCTGTAAGAAACCCTAAACAACCCCAAAAAAATCCCCCAAAAATCCCCAAAAAATCCTGTAAGAAACCCTAAAAAACACAAAAAAATCCTGTAAGAAACCCTAAAAAAACCCAAAAAATCCCAAAAAATCCTGTTAAAAACCCTAAAAAACCCCAAAAAAATCCCCCCAAAAATCCCCAAAAAATCCTGTAAGAAACCCTAAAAACCCCAAAAAAACCCCACCAAAAAAACCAAAAAAAATCCTGTAAGAAACCCAAAAATCCCCAAAAAATCCCGAAAAAATCCTGTAAGAAACCCTAAAAATCCCAAAAAAATCCCCCCAAAAATCCCCAAAAAATCCTGTAAGAAACCCTAAAAAAACCCAAAAAATCCCCAAAAAATCCTGTAAGAAACCCTAAAAACCCCAAAAAAAACCCGCAAAAAATCCCCCAAAAATCCTGTAAAAAACCCTAAAAACCCAAAAAAATCCCCCCAAAAAATCCCCAAAAAATCCTGTAAAAACCCAAAAAAAAATCCCAAAAATCCTGAAGAAAACCCTAATAAACCCAAAAAACCCAAAAAAAAAAATCCTGAAACCCAAAACCCCCCCAAAAATCCTGTAAGAAGCCCTCAAGTTTGGTTGGGAGCTTTTCTTTGACCTCACCTGTGCCCAGGTAACCCCAGATCCTCACCTGGGGCTCACCTGGATGGGGGTTTTTGGTTTTTTATTTATTTTTAGGGGATTTTTTGGGTTTTTTGGGAGGTTTTTTAGGTTTTTTGGGGTTTTATGACCTCACCTGTGCCCAGGTAACCCCAGATCCTCACCTGGGGCTCACTGGATGGGATTTTTGGTTTTTATTTATTTTAGGGATTTGGGGTTTTTTGGGAGGTTTTTAGGTTTTTTTTGGGGTTCCATGAGCTCACCTGTCCCCCAGGTAACCCCAGGTGCGTTTTAACTCAGAGCACCTGGACCTGAAGGGGCACCTGGAATTTTTGGGGGTTTTTTTTGGGAGGTTTTTTTTTAGGTTTTGGGGTTCCATGCCTCACCTGTCCCCCAGGTGCAACCCCAGGTGCTTCCTGTTGGCTCCAGAGTTCCGGAGTTAACCTGAAGGACCCAGATCCTGACCTGGGGCTCACTCTGGGACTCACCTGGATGGGATTTTTGTTTTTTATTTTTGGGGATTTTTTTTTTGTTTTTCAGGTTTTGGGGTTCCACGCCCCTCACCTGTCCCCCAGGCAACCCCAGGTGCATTTCCTGTCCCATTCCAGAGCACCTGAGCACCTGAAGGACCCAGATCCTCACCTGGGGCACCTGGATGGGATTTTTTTTTTTATTTATTTTTGGGTTTTTGGGGATTTTTTTGGTGCTCCGGGACCCAGAGGCAACCCCAGGTGTGGTTTTGTTCCAGAGCACCTGAGCACCTGAAGGACCCAGATTTTCACCTGGGCTATTTTTGGATGGGATTTTGGGGGTTTTTTAATTTCCTTGAGGTTTTTGGGGTGAGGTTTATGACCTCACCTGTCCCCCAGGTAAACCCCAGGTGGTTTTAACTCCAGAGCACCTGAGCACCTGGAAGGACCCAGATCCTCACCTGGGGCCTCACGGGGAGCTCACCTGGATGGGATTTTTGGTTTTTATTTATTTTTGGGATTTTTATGGATTTTTTGGCAGTTTTTTGGGGTTTTATGACCTCACCTGTCCCCAGGTAAACCCCAGGTGTGGTTTTAGTTCCAGAGCACTTGGAGCACCTGAAGGGCCCAGATCCTCACCTGGGGCTCACCTGGATGGGATTTTTGGTTTTTATTTATTTTAGGGGATTTTTGATTTGTTTTTTTTTTGGGTTCCACGAGCACCTGTCCCCCAGGTAACCCCACCTGTCCCCCATTTCAGAGTACATGGAGCACCTGAAGGACCCTGGGGCTCACCTGGGGCTCACCTGGGATTTACTGGGGCTCACCTGGATGGATTTTTTTCAGGTTTTTCAGGGTTCCACGCCCTCACCTGTCCCCCAGGTAACCCCAGGTGCGTTTTTAACTCCAGAGCACCTGGAGCACCTGAAGGACCCAGATCCTGAATTGGGGCTTACCTGGGACTCACCTGGATGGGATTTTTTGGTTTTTTATTTATTTTTAGGGATTTTTTATGATTTTCGGTAGATTTTGTGGGTTTTTTTGGTTTGGACCTGGGGTAACCTCCCCAGGTGCGAAGCCCCGTCCCCCTCATTTCAGAGTACGGAGCACCTCGAAGGACGAGGGGTCAGCCGTGATCATCTGCCTGCTGCAGCGCTACCTGCAGGGGCAAGGGCAGCCCCGAGGACCTGGGTGGTAGGCCTGGGCCGTCCTCCCACACCTACTGGATGTTCGGTCACGGGGCACACCTGAAGGCAGCGGGGCCGCGCCTGGGGGACGGATTTGACGCTGAAGGAAGGAGTGGGACGAAGGAGGAGGGGGACGGAAGGACGGACAGAAGGAGGACGGGGGTGAAGGAGGAGAAGGAGGGAGGAGAAGGACACAGGTGAAGGAGGAGGAGGAGGAGTGAGGGACGGCAGGGAGGGGAGGGACGGACGGAAGGACGGACAGGCTGAGGAGGAGGAAGAGGAGGGGATTCGGAGGCGCTGGATGGAGGAGGTTGTGCAGGAGGCACACCTGGATGGGGTCAGCTGGGTGGGGTTAGAGCACACCTGGATGGGGGTTAGGACAACACCTGATGGGGTCAGGGGCATACCTGGATGGGGTTAGGGCACACCTGGGGTCAGGCACACCTGGAATGGGGCTAGGGCACACCTGGGATGGGGACAGGGGCACACCTGGATGGGGTGGGGGATACACCTGGATGGGGTCAGGGGGCACACCTGGATGGGGAATGGGGACAGGGACACACCTGGATGGGGGTGGGGATACACCTGGATGGGAATGGGGAAGGGCACACCTGGATGGGGGTGGGACACACCTGGATGGGGTGGAGATACACCTGGATGGGGTCAGGGCACACCTGGATGGGGTCAGGACACACCTGGATGGGGTCAGGACACACCTGGGCACACCTGGATGGGGTTAGGGCACACCTGGGTGGGGTTAGGGCACACCTGGATGGGGTCAGGACACACCTGGATGGGGTTAGGGCACACCTGGATGGGGTTAGGGCACACCTGGATGGGGGTTAGGCACACCTGGATGGGGGTGGGGACACACCTGGATGGGGTCAGGACACACCTGGGATGGGGGTTGGGGCACACCTGGATGGGGTTGGGAGGGCACACCTGGGTGGGGACACACCTGGGCACCACCTGGATGAGGAAATGGGGTTAGGACACACCTGGGCACACCTGGAGGAAATGGGGGGACACACCTGGGTGCACCTGGGGGGGCAGGACACACCCTGGATGAGAGGGGGACACACCTGGGATCAGGAATAATTCTGGATGAGGGAAATGAGATTAGGGACACACCTGGGTACACCTGGATGGGGGCCATCCCTGTAGGACACATGGTACCACCATGGGCAGGGACACCCCTGAGGGGGGAAAGAGAGGGACAGGGACCTCATGCTCATGTCCCACCCAGGGACACATCCACTGTGGGTAAGATACACCTGACAACATCAAGGGGCACCCACCTGTGCAGGTGAGGGTTAAACACACCTGAGTGGGGGGAAAGAGGGAGAAGGACACACCTGGGTGGGCTAAACACACACCTGTCCCACACACGCGCCTGGAAGGGTTAAATAAACACACACGAAAGGTTAAAGCACACCTGCAGGACTGACATCGCACACTGCGCCATCCTGTGCAGTGAGTTCCACCACGCCCTTAAACACCTGAAAGGGTTAAAACACACCTGCAGGACAACATCAGCACGCCCGACCCACCTGTGCAGGTAAGGGTTAAACACACCTGAAAGGTTAAGCAAACCTGTGCAGTAAGGGTTAAACACACACCTGTGAAAGGGTTGACACCTGGAAGGGTTAAACACACCTGGAAGGTCAAACACACACCTAAGGGAAGGGTTAAAACACACTAGAAGAGTTGGCTTACCTGAAGGAGTTAAACACACCTGTGCCAAAATTCAGACACACAAAATTCATTTTTTACAGATACTTAAAATCCTCGGGCAAAAGGTACAGACACCTGCTGGTACAGACACACCTGTGTCTCAACACAGACCTTCCTCCTGCAGGTGCCGCCATTTTGTGACCTCCAAAAATTCCATTTTCAACCCCAAAATTCCCAATTTCCAACCCCAAAAACTCCGATATTTTTGCCCAAAATTGGCATTTTTAACCCAGATTTCACATTTTTTCACCCCAAACCCTCCTCACCTGAGCAGGTAAACACCTGAAGAGGCCCCCAAGTCCATCCTGGACCTTGAGGGTGAGACTCCAAAACATTTCAACCCAAAATCCACAATTTTTAAGCCCAAATTGCCACTGCCCAAATTTTAAGGGGTTAAACCCCTGAGCAGGTAAGGGAGACACACCTGTGGGAGTGTAAACACCTGTCCTGACCTGTGTCTAAACACACCTGTCCAGTAAGTGCCCCTGACACTCCTGACCTGAGGGCAGTGTACAGACACCCATGGTACACAGACACACCCATGGTACAGACACCTGGGCAGGTACAGACACCTGCTGGTACAGACACACCTGGCAGTACACAGACACCTGGCAGGTACAGACACACCTGGGCAGGTACAGACACACCTGGGCAGGTACACACAGACACACCTGGGCAGGTACAGACACACTCTGGCAGGTACAGACACACCTGCAGTACAGACACATTTTTTTTTGCCCAAACACACCATTTTATAGACACACCTCACCTGTGTCTCACCTGGGTGGTCTCACCTGGGTCCACACCTGTCTCTCACCTGTCTCTCACCAGACACACCTCCTTGGTCCATTTGGTGGTACACACATTTGTGACCTCAGACACAAATTCCCATTTCAAGACAAAACTCCATTTTTGCCCACACCTGGGCAGGTACAGACACCCAAATTGGGCATTTTCACCCCAAACCTCCTCACCTGTGTACACAGGTGTCTGGCAGGTACACCCCACCTGTCAGCAGTCCCAACGGGCCCTACCTGGACCTGGAGGGGCCCGCCATTTTAGCGACCCAAAAAATTCCATTTTCAACCCCAAAAATTCCCAGTTTCCAACCCCAAAACTCTCCAATAATTTCGCATTTTTCACCCCAAAATCTCCTCACCTGTGTCTCACCTGTGTCCCACCTGTCCAGGACCTCCTCAACCCTTGGAGGTGCCGCCATTTTGTGACCTCAAAATTCCATTTCCAACCCCAAAACTTCCATTTCCAACCCCAAAAACTCCCAAATTTTTTGCCTAAAATTGCCTCTTTTTTGCCCAAATTTCCCATTTTTCACCCCAAAACCTCCTCACCTGTCCCCACCTGTCCCTCACCTGTGTCCCACCTGTCCAGGACCTCCTTGGTCCCTGCTGGTGGCCGCCATTTTGTGACCTCCAAAAATTCCATTTCCAGCCCCAAAAATTCCCAATTTTCAACCCCCAAAACTCCAAATTTTTTTGCCCAAGTGATTTTTTCACCCAAAAATTCTCACCTGTGTCCCCAGGAACCTCCTCCCTAAAACTTCAAATTTGGGGTTTTAGGTTTGGGATTTGGGGTTTGAGGTCAAGTAGGTTTGAGGTCCGTAATTCAATTCAGTCTTACGTTTGGTGGATTCTTGGTTTTAAAATGGTGGTTCTAGATATTCTTGGTGTTCATCTCTTTTAAAATTCTCTCCAGATTTCGATTTGACTTAAAATTGGGTTATTCAAGGGTCCATTATCTCAATTCAGTCTTGGTTGGTTATTCTACCTCTCTTAAAATGGTGGTTCTAGATATTCTTGATATTCCTCACACAAAGTTGGTCTTTCAGATTTCAGAATTTTTTGATGCAAGTCTCACCTGCCCAGGTCCATAATTCCCTGCTGGTTCATTTCCTGGTTGTCTCCATTTCTCTAAAATACAATTTTTCTAAATGTTGCCTTGGTGTTCCTCAAAGGTAGTGATTTTGACCAAAATTTCCTCAGTTGTGTCTAAGGTGTCCCTTCTTGAGGACCCTCCTCAACCCTCAATTTGGTCCTAGTTTGGTTGACCTCAAAAAATTAAAATTTCCATTCTAGATGTTCTTGGTGTTCCTACCCTAAACTCCCAAATTTTTTGCCTAAAATTGCCTCTTTTTTGCCCAAATTTCACGTTTTTCACCCCAAAACCTGCGTCTCACCCGTGTCCCCCCGCAGATCCTCTACAACCGCACCATGGTCCAGCTGGGCATCTGCGCCTTCCGCCAGGGCCTGATCAGACGACAACGCCTGTTTCTTGTTGACATCCAGAGTCCGCCGCGCCTAAGGAGCTCCTTGGGCAGGGGTCTTCCCTCCCGCGCAGCCTCCAGGTTCTTTTTCTCCGAGCAGGAGAAGGTGGAGAAGCGGCGCCAGGTGCCCTTCCACATTTAGGCCAACTTGAGCTGCTCTTCTATCTCCTACCTGGTGGTGGCGGCCATGCTGCTGGAGATCCCCTACATGGCGGCAAGATTTTTGCCCGACGCCCGCAGGGAGGACCCAAAATCAGCGTGAGGTTCCACCACCAGCTGGGTTTGGAGGCAGCTGCCCCCCAAAAGGAGAAGCGATGAAATCCAGACGTTTCCACCCAAAATTTGGAGGTGTTCCTAAAATGGTGGTTCTAGCCAATCTTGATGTTCTCTTTTAAATCAGGATTTGAGCCCCAAAATGACCATTGAGTGGGTTCTTGGGTCCTAATTACCTTTCGGTCCTGGTTTGGCAATCTTTAAAATGGTTGGGGATTTTTGGTGTTTTTGGTGATTTTGGTTCTTTTTTGATTTGGATTTTGGGTTCTTGGGGAATAATTCTTGGGTTGGTCTTGGTTTGGTTTTCTATCTCCCAGGGTTTTCCAGATGGATTTGATGTTCCTGACCAAATTGGTGTGAGTTCCACCTGGTATTTTGACCCAAAATTCAGTTCTGAGGTCCACAACTACCTGGGTTTTTTGGGCAATTTCACCCCAAAAAGGGATTTTGCCCCAAATTTTGGGTATTTTTTGCCCAAAACTTTCAGTTTTCACCCCAAACCGCTTTTGGGTGCCAGATTTCGAGTTGGTTGGGGACGTGGTGGGAGGTTCAAAGTGGCGATTTTTGGGACCTGTTAATTGATTTTAGCCGACATTTTTGGGGTGAAAGCGCCATTTTGTGATTTTCAACATTTTAAAAATTTTGGGCATTTTTGAACTTGAATTTGTTTGAATTTTGGGTGAATTTGGTGAATTTTTGGGTTTTTGGGTGATTTTGGGTGATTTTTTTTGGGGTGATTTTTGGTGGTTTTGGGAATTTTGATTTTGGGTAGGTTTCAGGGAACTTTTGGGAGGGTTTTGGGTTCTGAATTTGGGAATGGGTGATTTTGGGTGAATTTTCAATTTAAATTTTGGGTGGAATTTTAGGTGATTTTATTGATTTTTAAGAATTCTGGGCAATTTTGGATGATTTTTTGGGGATTTTGGGCAATTTTGGTGAATTTAAAGGTTTGGGTGAATTTTGGGGGATTTTTGGGTGGTTTTGGGTGATTTTTGAATTTTGGGGAGAGGTTCAAATTGTGGGACCTGTTCTAAAGAATTCAGAGCCAGTGATTTTGGGTCATTTTAAGTAATTTTTGGGTGAGGTGAATTTTTGAAAAATCCAGCAGTTTAAAGGCAATTTGGGTGGGTTTGTGACTTTGTGATTTTAAATATTTTTGCATTTTGACGTGGATTTTGGGTGATTTTAAGGTTTTGGGGTGGATTTTGGGGATTTTTTGAGGGGTTTTGAGGTGAGGGGGTTTCAGGGGAGGAGGATTTGAGTGAATTCTGGGGTGAGTTAAAAAGGTGAGGATTTTGGGCAATTCTCAGACGGGGATTTTATGAGGATTTTGAGTGGTTTTCAGGTGATTTGTGATTTTTGGTGGATTTTGGGATTTGGGAGGTTTTGGGCAATTTTGCACTAGAAAAGCGCCATGCTCGTTGTGGTGAGCCCAAATCCAGCAGTTTGGCAATTTTTGGTTTGGGGATTTTTTTTTGGTGGCTTTTTTGGCATTTTGTGGATTTTGGGTGATTTTTGGGTTTGGGGTGATTTTGGGAGGTTTCAGGGTTTTTGAGAGGGGTTTGAGGACCTAGGTGAATTTAGGAGTTCCAGGTTTAGTCCCACCTGGGCTCAGGTAACCAAATTTGAGGATTTTAAGCAATTTTGGTTGATTTGGGGATTTTTTGGGCACGGGTCATTTTCAGGGTTTTGAGGTGAGGGGATTTTTGGGTGGTTGGGTGATTTTCCAGGAGTTTGTTCCCCGAGGTCAATTTGCTTATGTCATTAGGTGGCCCAAAATCCAGGATTTGGGTGATTTGTGGGATTTTTGGTGATTTTGGGCTTTGCATTTTGGATGTGGATTTTGGGTGATTTTGGTTTTTGGGTGATTTTGATTTCCGGGGCTTTTGAGAGGGATTTGAGGTGGTGAGTTCCAGGTGAGTCCACCTGGCTCAGGGTAACAAAATTTGAGAATTTTGGGTAAATTTTGGGTTGATTTGGGATTTTGGTGATTTTTGGGTCATTTGAGAGGGTTTTGAGGCTGTGATTTTTGGTGATTTTGGGGTGAAGTGTTCAAAGTGTGGGACCTTAGGTAACAAAAATGGTTAGTGAGCCCCAAAATCCAGGAGGCAATTTTGGGTCATTTTGGGGATTTTTGGGTGATTTTGGGTCATTTTAGAGGGTTTTGAGGTGTGATTTTTGGGATTTTGGTGATTTTGGGTGATTTTGGGGTGATTTGGGAGGTTCCAAGTGTGGTGGGACCTGTTCCCGAGGCCGACCAGGTTCGCGATGCTCAGGTGAGCCCAACAAAAAAGGGGGTATTTTTGGGTGATTTGGGGGTGATTTTGGGTGATTTTTATTTTTGAGGGATTTTTGAGGTGGTTTTGAGGTGGTTTTTGGGGGATTTGGGGGATTTTGGAGGGATTTGGGGAGGTGAGTTCTGGACCTGGTCCCGAGGCTCAGGTACCAGGTTCACTGGGTTGGATTTGGGATTTTGGTGATTAGTGAGGGTTGAGCTGGATTTTTCCAAATTTTGGGCAATTTTGGGTGATTTTGTACTTTATGGATTTGGGGAGGTTCAAAGATTTTTTGCCCCCAGGCCGACTCAGGTTTATGCTCGTCAGGGTGAGCCCCAAAATCCAGGAGTTTGGGTGATTTGGGGATTTTGGTGGTTTTGAGGTGGTTTTGGGGGGATTTGGGGATTTTTGGGGGATTTGGGAGGTTCAAAGTCTGGGACCAGGTCCCCGAGGTCCACCCAGATGGTCAGGGTGAGCCCCAAAATCCAGGATTTTGGGCAATTTGGGGTGGACGGGGGATTTTTTGGTGATTTTGGGTCATTTTAGAGGGTTTTGAGGTGGGGATTTTTGGGTGGGATTTTGGGTGGATTTTGGGCGGATTTTGGGTGATTTGGGAGGTTCAAAGTGTGGGACCTGTTCCCCGAAGGCCGACAGGTGCGCACCATGCTAACCGTCAGGTGAAAGGCCCCAAAATCAGGAGTCAAAACAATTTGGGTGGTTGGGATTTTTGGTGATTTTTAGGGGTGATTTTAGCATTTTGGATGTGTGGATTTTGGGTGA
>JALJVW010001822.1:0-10031 GCA_024865655.1 Emberiza elegans
CATAGGACCAGGCATCCATGCTGACAGAGCCTGATGGAATACTGGACAACATTGTTTCCCAATGGAATGTCATAGGACCAGGTGTCCACGGTGACAGAGCCTGATGGCCTGGACAAAATTGTTACCTAATGGAATCTCATGGACCAGGTGTCCATGGTGTTTCCTACATTGGAATCAATGGAATCATGGAACCAGGTGTCCATGGTGACAGATGAACACTGAGAACATTGGAGAACATTGGAATCTCATGGAATCTCATGGACCATCCATGGTCACAGGGCTGATGGAACACTGGAGAACATTGTTACCCAATGGAATCTCATGGAACCAGGTGTCCATGGTGACAGAGCCTGATGGAACCCTGGAGAAAATTGTTTTACCAATGGAATCCCATGGATCCAGGTGTCCATGGTGACAGATGTTGGAACACTGGAGAACATTGTTACCAAATGGAATCTCATGGAACCAGGTGTTTGATGGACCATGGAATGGAGAACACTACCCAATGGAGATGTTAGAACCAGGTGTCCATGGTGACAGAAGATCTCAGAACATTGTTGTCAATGGAATCTCATGGAACCAGGTGTCCATGGACAGGCCTGATGGAACACTGGAGAACATTGTTACCCAATGGAATCTCATGGAACCAGGTGTCCATGGTGACAGAGCCTGATGGAACACTGGAGAAAATTGTTACCTAATGGAATCTCATGGAACCAGGTGTCCATGGTGACAGATGGAACACTGAGAACATTGTTACCCAATGGAATCTCATGGAACCAGGTGTCCATGGTGACAGAGGAATGGAACACTGGAGAACAATTTACCCAATGGAATCTCATGGAACCAATGTCCATGGTGACAGAGCCATGGAACACTGAGAACATGTCCAATGGTCTCATGGAACAGATGTCCATGGTGGGCCTGATGGAACACTGGAGAACATTGTTACCCAATGGAATCTCATGGAACCAGGTGTCCATGGTGACAGAGCCTGATGGAATACTGGAGAACATTGTTACCCAATGGAATCTCATGGAACCAGGTGTCCATGGTGACAGAGATGGAACACTGGAGAACATTGTTACCTTAATGGAATCTCATGGAACCAGGTGTCCATGGATCACAGACTGATGGAACACTGGAGAACATTTTTTCCCAATGGAATCTCATGGAACCAGGTGTCCATGGTGACAGAGCCATGGAACACTGGAGAACATTGTTACCCAATGGAATCTCATGGATCCAGGTGTCCATGGTGACAGGCCTGATGGAACACTGGAGAACATTGTTATTTAATGGAATCCAATGGAATGACAGATCCATGGAACACTGGAGAACCAATGGTGTCCATGGTGCAGAGCTGGATGGAACACTGGAGAAATTGTTACCCAATGGAATCTCATGGAACCAGGTGTCCATGGTGACAGAGCCATGGAACACTGGAGAACATTGTTACCAAATGGAATCTCATGGAACCAGGTGTCCATGGTGGGCCTGATGGAACACTGGAGAACATTGTTACCCAATGGAATCTCATGGAACCAGGTGTCCATGGTGACAGAGCCTGATGGAACACTGGAGAACATTGTTACCCAATGGAATCTCATGGAACCAGGTGTCCATGGTGACAGATGGAACACTGGAGAACATTGTTACCTAATGGAATCTCATGGAACCAGGTGTCCATGGGGCCTGATGGAACACTGGAGAACATTGTTACCCAATGGAATCTCATGGAACCAGGTGTCCATGGTCTGATGGAACACTGGAGAACATTGTTACCCAATGGAATCTCATGGAACCAGGTGTCCATGGGTGCCTGATGGAACACTGGAGAACATTGTTGCCCAATGGAATCTCATGGAACCAGGTGTCCATGGTGATGGGCCTGATGGAACACTGGAGAACATTGTTACCCAATGGAATCTCATGGAACCAGGTGTCCATGGTGACAGAGCCTGATGGAACACTGGAGAACATTGTTACCCAATGGAATCTCATGGATCCAGGTGTCCATGGTGACATGGTGGACCTGATGGAACACTGGAGAACATTGTTACCCAATGGAATCTCATGGAACCAGGTGTCCATGGTGACAGAGCCATGGAACACTGGAGAACATTGTTACCCAATGGAATCTCATGGAACCAGGTGTCCATGGTGACAGGCCTGATGGAACACTGGAGAACATTGTTACCCAATGGAATCTCATGGAACCAGGTGTCCATGGTGACAGAGCCTGATGGAACACTGGAGAACATTGTTACCCAATGGAATCTCATGGAACCAGGTGTCCATGGTGATAGATGGAACACTGGAGAACATTTTACCCAATGGAATCTCATGGAACCAGGTGTCCATGGTGTGACTGATGGAACACTGGAGAATATTTTTTCCCAATGGAATGTCATAGAACCAGGCATCCATGGTGACAGAGCCTGATGGAACACTGGAGAACATTGTTACCCAATGGAATCTCATGGAACCAGGTGTCCATGGTGACAGATGATGAAACACTGGAGAAAATTGTTACCAATGGAATCTCATGGAACCAGGTGTCCATGGTGACTGATGGAACACTGGAGAACATTGTTACCAATGGAATCTCATGGAACCAGGTGTCCATGGTGACAGAGCCTGATGGAACACTGGAGAACATTGTTACCAATGGAATCTCATGGAACCAGGTGTCCATGGTGACAGAGCCTGATGGAACACTGGAGAACATTGTTACCTAATGGAATCTCATGGAACCAGGTGTCCATGGTGACAGATGATGAACACTGGAGAACATTGTTACCCAATGGAATCTCATGGAACCAGATGTCCATGGTGACAGAGCCTGATGGAACACTGGAGAACATTGTTACCCAATGGAATCTCATGGAACCAGGTGTCCATGGTGGTGGAGCCTGATGGAACACTGGAGAACATTGTTACCCAATGGAATCTCATGGAACCTCATGTCCATGGTGACCTGATGGAACACTGGAGAACATTGTTACCCAATGGAATCTCATGGAACCAGGTGTCCATGGTGACAGAGCCTGATGGAACACTGGAGAACATTGTTACCCAATGGAATCTCATGGAACCAGGTGTCCATGGTGACAGAGCCTGATGGAACACTGGAGAACATTGTTACCCAATGGAATCTCATGGAACCAGGTGTCCATGGTGACTGATGGAACACTGGAGAACATTTTACCCAATGGAATCTCATGGAACCAGGTGTCCATGGTGACAGAGCCTGATGGAACACTGGAGAACATTGTTACCCAATGGAATCTCATGGAACCAGGTGTCCATGGTGACAGAGATGGAACATGGAGAACATTGTTACCCAATGGAATCTCATGGAACCAGGTGTCCATGGTGACTGATGATGGAACACTGGAGAACATTGTTACCAAATGGAATCTCATGGAACCAGGATGTCCATGGTGACTGATGGAACACTGGAGAACATTGTTACCCAATGGAATCTCATGGAACCAGGTGTCCATGGTGACAGAGCCTGATGGAACACTGGAGAAAATTGTTACCAATGGAATCTCATGGAACCACTGGAGAACATTGTTACCCAATGGAATCTCATGGAACCAGGTGTCCATGGTGACAGAGCCTGATGGAACACTGGAGAACATTGTTACCCAATGGAATCTCATGGAACCAGGTGTCCATGGTGACTGATGGAACACTGGAGAACATTGTTACCCAATGGAATCTCATGGAACCAGGTGTCCATGGTGACAGAGCCTGATGGAACACTGGAGAACATTGTTACCCAATGGAATCTCATGGAACCAGGTGTCCATGGTGACAGAGCCTGATGGAACACTGGAGAAACATTGTTACCCAATGGAATCTCATGGAACCAGGTGTCCATGGTGACAGAGCCTGATGGAACACTGGAGAACATTGTTACCAATGGAATCTCATGGAACCAGGTGTCCATGGACAGGGCCTGATGGAACACTGGAGAACATTGTTACCCAATGGAATCTCATGGAACCAGGTGTCCATGGTGACAGAGCCTGATGGAACACTGGAGAACATTGTTACCCAATGGAATCTCATGGAACCAGGTGTCCATGGTGGCCTGATGGAACACTGGAGAACATTGTTACCCAATGGAATCTCATGGAACCAGGTGTCCATGGTGACTGATGGAACACTGGAGAACATTGTTACCCAATGGAATCTCATGGAACCAGGTGTCCATGGTGACAGAGCCTGATGGAACACTGGAGAACATTGTTACCCAATGGAATCTCATGGAACCAGGTGTCCATGGTGACAGAGATGGAACACTGGAGAACATTGTTACCAATGGAATCTCATGGAACCAGGTGTCCATGGTGACAGAGACCTGATGGAACACTGGAGAACATTGTTACCCAATGGAATCTCATGGAACCAGGTGTCCATGGTGGGCCTGCCTGATGGAACACTGGAGAACATTGTTACCCAATGGAATCTCATGGAACCAGGTGTCCATGGTGACAGATGGAACTGATGGAACACTGGAGAACATTGTTACCCAATGGAATCTCATGGAACCAGGTGTCCATGGTCACAGAGCCATGGAACACTGGAGAACATTTTACCCAATGGAATCTCATGGAACCAGGTGTCCATGGTGACAGAGCTGATGGAACACTGGAGAACATTGTTACCCAAATGGAATCTCATGGAACCAGATGTCCATGGTGACAGAGCCTGATGGAACACTGGAGAACATTGTACCCAATGGAATCTCATGGAACCAGGTGTCCATGGTGACAGAGCCTGATGGAACCCTGGAGAAAATTGTTACCCAATGGAATCTCATGAACCAGGTGTCCATGGTGACAGATGGAACACTGGAGAACATTGTTACCCAATGGAATCTCATGGAACCAGGTGTCCATGGTGACTGATGGAACACTGGAGAACATTGTTACCCAATGGAATCTCATGGAACCAGGTGTCCATGGTGACAGAGCCTGATGGAACACTGGAGAACATTGTTACCCAATGGAATCTCATGGAACCAGGTGTCCATGGTGACAGAGCTGATGGAACACTGGAGAAAATTGTTACCCAATGGAATCTCATGGAACCAGGTGTCCATGGTGACAGAGCCTGATGGAACACTGGAGAACATTGTTACCCAATGGAATCTCATGGAACCAGGTGTCCATGGTGACAGAGCCTGATGGAACACTGGAGAACATTGTTACCCAATGGAATCTCATGGAACCAGGTGTCCATGGTGAGCCTGATGGAACACTGGAGAACATTGTTACCCAATGGAATCTCATGGAACCAGGTGTCCATGGTGAGCCTGATGGAACACTGGAGAACATTGTTACCCAATGGAATCTCATGGAACCAGGTGTCCATGGTGACAGAGCCTGATGGAACACTGGAGAACATTGTTACCCAATGGAATCTCATGGAACCAGGTGTCCATGGTGACAGCCTGATGGAACACTGGAGAACATTGTTACCCAATGGAATCTCATGGAACCAGGTGTCCATGGTGACAGAGCCTGATGGAACACTGGAGAACATTGTTACCCAATGGAATCTCATGGAACCAGGTGTCCATGGTGACAGAGCCTGATGGAACACTGGAGAACATTGTTACCCAATGGAATCTCATGGAACCAGGTGTCCATGGTGACAGAGCCTGATGGAACACTGGAGAACATTGTTACCCAATGGAATCTCATGGAACCAGGTGTCCATGGTGACAGATGGAACACTGGAGAACATTGTTACCCAATGGAATCTCATGGAACCAGGTGTCCATGGTGACAGAGCCTGATGGAACACTGGAGAACATTGTTACCCAATGGAATCTCATGGAACCAGGTGTCCATGGTGACAGAGCCTGATGGAACACTGGAGACATTGTTACCCAAATGGAATCTCATGGAACCAGGTGTCCATGATGACAGAGCCTGATGGAACACTGGAGAACATTGTTACCCAATGGAATCTCATGGAACCAGGTGTCCATGGTGACAGAGCCTGATGGAACACTGGAGAACATTGTTACCCAATGGAATCTCATGGAACCAGGTGTCCATGACAGGGCCTGATGGAACACTGGAGAACATTGTTACCAATGGAATCTCATGGAACCAGGTGTCCATGGTGGTGGACCTGATGGAACACTGGAGAACATTGTTACCCAATGGAATCTCATGGAACCAGATGTGTCCATGGTGAGAGCCTGATGGAACACTGGAGAACATTGTTACCCAATGGAATCTCATGGAACCAGGTGTCCATGGTGACAGAGCCTGATGGAACACTGGAGAACATTGTTACCCAATGGAATCTCATGGAACCAGGTGTCCATGGTGACTGATGGAACACTGGAGAACATTGTTACCAAAATGGAATCTCATGGAACCAGGTGTCCATGGTGACAGAGCCTGATGGAACACTGGAGAAAAATTGTTACCCAATGGAATCTCATGGAACCCAGGTGTCCATGGTGAGCCTGATGGAACACTGGAGAACATTGTTACCCAATGGAATCTCATGGAACCAGGTGTCCATGGTGACAGAGCCTGATGGAACACTGGAGAAAATTGTTACCAATGGAATCTCATGGAACCAGGTGTCCATGGTGACAGAGCCTGATGGAACACTGGAGAACATTGTTACCCAATGGAATCTCATGGAACCAGGTGTCCATGGTGACAGAGATGGAACACTGGAGAACATTGTTACCCAATGGAATCTCATGGAACCAGGTGTCCATGGTGACAGAGCCTGATGGAACACTGGAGAACATTGTTACCCCAATGGAATCTCATGGAACAGGTGTCCATGGTGACAGAACCTGATGATGGAACACTGGAGAACATTGTTACCCAATGGAATCTCATGGAACCAGGTGTCCATGGTGGGCCTGATGGAACACTGGAGAACATTTTTACCCTCAATGGAATCTCATGGAACCAGGTGTCCATGGTGACAGAGCCTGATGGAACACTGGAGAACATTGTTACCCAATGGAATCTCATGGAACCAGGTGTCCATGGTGACAGGCCTGATGGAACACTGGAGAACATTTTTACCCCAATGGAATCTCATGGAACCAGGTGTCCATGGTGACAGAGCCTGATGGAACACTGGAGAAAATTGTTACCCCAATGGAATCTCATGGAACCAGGTGTCCATGACAGGCCTGATGGAACACTGGAGAACATTGTTACCAATGGAATCTCATGGAACCAGGTGTGTCCATGGTGACAGAGCCTGATGGAACTGGAGAACATTGTTACCCAATGGAATTCATGGAACCAGGTGTCCATGGTGACAGAGCCTGATGGAACACTGGAGAACATTGTTACCCAATGGAATCTCATGGAACCAGGTGTCCATGGTGACAGAGCCTGATGGAACACTGGAGAACATTGTTACCCAATGGAATCTCATGGAACCCAGATGTCCATGGTGACAGATGGAACACTGGAGAACATTGTTACCCAATGGAATCTCATGGAACCAGGTGTCCATGGTGACAGGCCTGATGGAACACTGGAGAACATTGTTACATAATGGAATCTTTCAGAACCAGGTGTCCATGGTGACAGAGCACTGGATGGAACACTGGAGCCATTGAATGGAATCTCATGGATCCAGGTGTCCATGATGTCCAGAGACCTGATGGAACACTGGAGAACATTTTACCCAATGGAATCTCATGGAACCAGGTGTCCATGGTGACAGAGCCATGGAACACTGGAGAACATTGTTACCAAATGGAGTCTCATGGAACCAGATGTCCATGGTGGGCCTGATGGAACACTGGAGAACATTGTTACCCCAATGGAATCTCATGGAACCAGGTGTCCATGGTGACAGAGCCTGATGGAACACTGAGAAAATTGTTACCCAATGGAATCTCATGGAACCAGGTGTCCATGGTGATAGATGGAACACTGGAGAACATTGTTAACCAATGGAATCTCATGGAACCAGGTGTCCATGGTGACTGATGATGGAACACTGGAGAACATTGTTTCCCAATGGAATCTCATGGAACCAGGTGTCCATGGTGACAGAGCCTGATGGAACACTGGAGAACATTGTTAACCCATGGAATCTCATGGAACCACATGTCCATGGTGACAGAGCCTGATGGAACACTGGAGAACATTGTTACCCAATGGAATCTCATGGACCAGGTGTCCATGGTGACAGATGGAACACTGGAGAACATTTTACCCAATGGAATCTCATGGAACCAGGTGTCCATGGTGACAGAGATGGAACACTGGAGAACATTGTTACCCAATGGAATCTCATGGAACCAGGTGTCCATGGTGGGCCTGATGGAACACTGGAGAACATTGTTACCCAATGGAATCTCATGGACCAGGTGTCCATGGTGGGCCTGATGGAACACTGGAGAACATTGTTACCAAATGAATCTCATGGAACCAGATGTCCATGGTGGCCTGATGGAACACTGGAGAACATTGTTACCCAATGGAATCTCATGGAACCAGGTGTCCATGGTGACAGAGCCTGATGGAACACTGGACAACATTGTTACCCAAATGGAATCTCATGGAACCAGGTGTCCATGGTGACAGATGATGGAACACTGGAGAACATTGTTACCCAAGAGGTGTCCATGGGACAGAGTTGATGGAACACTGGAGAACATTGTTACCCCATGGAATGTCCATGGAACCAGGTGTCCATGGGGGCCTGATGGAACACTGGAGAACATTGTTACCCAATGGAATCTCATGGAACCCAGGTGTCCATGGTCACAGGCCTGATGGAACACTGGAGAACATTGTTACCCAATGGAATCTCATGGAACCAGGTGTCCATGGTGAAGATGGAACACAGGAGAACATTGTTACTCAATGGAACATGGATCCAGGTGTCCATGATGACAGAGCCATGGTGGAGCCAATGGAATCTCATGGAACCAGGTGTCCATGGGATCCATTTTTAACAAATGGAATCTCATGGAACCAATGTCCATGGTGACCTGATGGTCCATGGTGGATTGGAACTGGAGAACATTGTTACCTAATGGAATCTCATGGAACCAGGTGTCCATGGTGGGCCTGATGGAACACTGGAGAACATTGTTACCCAATGGAATCTCATGGAACCAGGTGTCCATGGTGACAGAGCCTGATGGAACACTGAGAACATTGTTATGAAATTGGATTCTCATGGAATGTCCATGTCCAGGCCTGATGGAACACTGGAGAACATGGTTGACAATGGAATCCTCATGGAAAGGTGTCCCATGGTGACAAGCCTGATGGAACACTGGAGAAATTGTTACCCAATGGAATCTCATGGAACCAGGTGTCCATGGTGCGCCAAACTGGACCTGATGGAACACTGGAGAACATTGTTACCCAATGGAATCTCATGGGACCAGATGTCCATGGTGGGGCTGATGGAACATTAGAGAACATTGTAACCCAATGGAATCTCATGGAACCTCATGTCCATGGTGACAGACCTGATGGAACACTGGAGAACATTGTTGCCCAATGGATCTCATGGAACCCAGGTGTCCATGGTGCCTGATGGAACACTGGAGAACATTGTTACCCAATGGAATCTCATGGAACCAGGTGTCCATGGTGAGACCTGATGGAACACTGGAGAACATTGTTACGAAATGGAATCTCATGGAACCAGGTGTCCATGGTGACAGAGCCTGATGGAACACTGGAGAACATTTTTTCCCATGGAATGTCATGGGACCAGGTGTCCATGGTGACAGAGCCTGATGGAACCCTGGAGAAAATTGTTACCCAATGGAATCTCATGGAACCAGATGTCCATGGTGAGCCAGATGGAACCCTGGAGAACATTGTTACCTAATGGAACCTCATGGAAACCAGGTGTCCATGGTGACAGATGGAACACTGGAGAACATTTTTTTCCTAATGGAATCTCATGGAACCAGGCATCCATGGTGACAGACCTGAGGATGGACACTGGACAACATTGTTTCCCAATGGAATGTCATAGGACCA
>JALJVW010001823.1:0-53500 GCA_024865655.1 Emberiza elegans
AAAACACAAACAGATCCCAAACATTAATAAACTGACAATAGAAGCAATTGTGGTGGTAATTCAAAGTTTCATCAGTTCAGCTGCTGGCGGGTTCCCATAAAAAAAAGTGAAAATTTGGCACAATACAGGTTATTAAAAGGAAGGAAAAGGTCACAAAGGTGACAGGGATGAAGCAAAAAATGATTCTCATATTTGGCAAAGCCCCTGAGCATGTGAATTCAGGAGTGCTTCAGCTCCTTGTGCTGGGCTTCTTGTAGGACATTTAGCAGCCTTCTGCTCCTCACCTTGGGGCGAATGAACCTTGTCGGTCTAGCTAGTAACATTTGCTCCCTTTCCTCCAGTGATTTTAACAAACTTTTCAAGGAAGGACAGCAAAATATTTTCTTTACACTGGCCCCCCACAACAGCCATTTTCCTCATCAGTTCTCCCACAAGTCCCTCAGAGGAAGCTGGGTCCAAGTTTCCGAGAGTTCCTCCAGAAAGAGCCACAACCTCCTCAGAGGAGGCAACCATGCTGTTGTCAAAGGAACTTGGGGTCAGAGAACAGTGCTTAAACTCACTGTGCCAAAATAATGTCACAATCTGGTTAATAAAATTGTAAGAGAGATGCCTCTGCCCCAATTAAGGTGCTAACGAGACCAAATCCAATGTGGATTTTATTAGAGGGAGAGATGGAAAGAGAGAGAAAAAGGGGGGAAGAGCAAGAGAGTGACAGGGAGTGTTCACACCCCCCCCCACTCTCTTCCCAAGATGGGATTACCCCACTGTTTCAGGTTACAGTGTAGGATGTAACCAAAAGTATGTTTTCGGTCACCATCTTCTTAAACTGCTATGAACAGGCGGGGCAGTGTTCTTATCTCTTCCATGACTCAGGCCTGATAACGCCCTCCAGGGGAGATATCTTCTGCAAATGGGCCATCAGGTCTCACTGCATGACTTATAAATTACATCATCCCATTGTGAGATGCTCTGCCCAGGCAGAGGAACCAAGCATTCCTACCTGGATATTATCTGAGGCTTGCAGCACCATGAGCACCTTGCCTACTGGATTCCCAGAGGACAAGAGCTCCAGAATCACCATTGGACTTTCATAGGAAGACCGGACCCTTCTACAGGATCACTGCTCCAACAGAACCACATCTATCCCTTCAACAGGGCTGCAACCACCATTTAGACAGACTGCTACCACCATCCTGACCAATAGGGTGACACGTTGTATCCTGACTCTCTCAGATTAAGCCGGTGTTTCTGTATCATTGCCTTGATCCTAATTTTCTTATTAAATTCATCTTTTTATCTCCCACTATTTTTCTTTCAAACTAGACAGCACCTTAAAAAAATCTCACCTGGTCTGTCCAATTGTTCCTTCTGGTGGTGCTAAGCACCCCTGGATGATCCTTGGAGGTCTTTTCCAACCTAAATAATCTCCATCTTTATCCCGTGAAAACACCCATAATAGGCGTAAAAATAAATAAATGAAACAAAAATATCTAAAGCCTCACCATTTTCCCTGGATTTGGGTGTGAATTTAAGTTTGGTTTAGAGAAATATGCAGGAGGATTTGGATGTTGTGAGGCCACCCAAGCCAGGCATATTGAGTCCACGATCTTGTAGTTGTGCCAGCAGAGCATGTCCACCTGAGCCTGTCTACTCTTGAAGAATTCTGGTTGTCTGTCCCAGACAAGTGTCCGACCTGCTCCCGGCTGTGGATATTCCTGTCCACCAACCTCTCCTGCTCTGTGCTGATGCCTCTTCAGGACTACCTAAAACCAGAGGCCGGACAAAACTATGGGATAAAAAACGGTTATACTTATTGAAGGGCCTTCAGGTACATCTCGGGCAGACAAAGTCCCCTCAGGGGCTACACCCAAAAATGGACAACAGGTCAGGGGTTTTCATACTTTTATAAGTTTGTTCCATTTGTATATTGGGGCTTAATCTTCTAATTACAGCTTCAGGTAATGAAGTAATTTACCCCAAGTTTGCTCCCCCCACAACTCACTTTTGTTTTGAGCCTGAGACAGTGAGGTGTCCTTGATTCCCAGGCCTGGAGAGGAATTGTTTTGCCTAACCAAAATGGGAAAGCAGTAGTGAACACTCTATATGGAGTTTAGAGTTATACACTAAAGAATTGCAAGATTACACATATATGAAAAATACAAAAGCTAAAATCCTAAGGCATCAGTGTCATGGGGGATTAAAGGGCATCTGGGGCATCCTGGGGGGACTGGGAGGGGCTTTTGTGGCACTTGGGGCCATTTGTGGTGCTGGGAGCAGGTTTGGGGAACTTTGGGAGCAGTGTATGGGGTAGTTTTGGGGTTCTGGGATGGCTTGGAGTGAATTTGAGTGGGTCTTGGGAGAGATTGGAGGGGGTTTTGATGTGTCTTAGAGCCATTTATGTTGCAGGGAATGGCTGGGGGGTGGCCAGGAGCTATAGGGTGATTTCAGGGGTCAGGGAGTGGCTGTGGGGCTAGGGAGGGGGGGTTTAGGGCAGATGTGACCCCTCCAGACCCCCAAAGCTGGGGCGTGAGACCCAGGGTCACCATCAGACCCTGCCTCCCCAAGATGCTGCCAGGGGCTCCATGCTGGGGTTCATCCTCCTGGAGCTGTGGAGAAGGTGGGAGTGGAGGTCCCAAGGGGCCGTGTGCATCGTCCCAAGCATGTGTGACCCCCCTGCATTGCAGTGTCACCCCCTTTTCCCTCCCCACAGGGCTCCTGACCCAGCAGGAGCTCCCCCATGGTTGGGGCTGAGTCCTCTCTGAGCTCCAGCTGCTGCTGTGCCCTTTGGAGGAGCCCAGAGCATCCTGGCCTGAGCAGAGCTGTGGGGCCAGAGCCGGCTGGGCTGGGCTGGGCTGGGGAGAGGCCCTTGGTGCTGCCCAGAGCTCAGGGCAGCTGGCAGAGCTTGCAGAGAGCTGGGCTGGGCTCAGAGAGCCTGGCCCAGAAACCATCAGTGTCCATCTCAGCCTGGCTGAACGTGCAGGGGCAGGACTCAGGCCAGGCCTTGTGAGGCAGGGCCAGCACCCAGGCAAGGCATTGAAAACAGGCAAGTGGCCCAGAGAGGACGCTGCTCTGTGCCCTTGGTGGCATGGACAGAGCAGGGAGGGGGCCCAGGACATTTGTCAGCACCAGCCTCTGTCTCCAGCCCTTGGCAGTTGTGGCTGCTGGGCCCAGCTTTGGCCTGGGCTGGGTTTGGCTGTGGCCCAGCTCCATCCTCCTGCAGGCCTCAGGGCCTGTTCCCAGCCATGGCCAGCCCTGTCTGCCTCTCTGCTGGCCCAGAGGCCGGCAGAGTCCAGGGCAGGGCTGTCTGTGCAGCCCCAAAGGTGCCATGGGCTCTGCAGGAGCTGGCAGAGGCTGCCCAGCAGGGAGGCCATGGGGCACAGAGCCCCAAGGCTGCTGTGGGCACCACGGCACAGGGGCCGTTCCCAGCCACAATGCTCCTGGCCTGGGCTGGGCCTGCACAGGGTCTGGGCCACCATGGCTGGGCCAGCACAGGGGCACAAAGGGGCCACACAGCCGCTGCCAGGCCTGACAGCAAGGCCAGGCGCAGACGGGGAATTGCTGAGCATGGCCTGCACTGGCCAGGCCTGACTGTGCCAAAGGCAGAGCTCAGCTGCCCTTGAGGGCTGCAGCAACAGTCCAGAGCCCAAAGAGCCTCCACGGCTGTGCTGGAGACCAAGGCTGCAGGGGGGAAATGCAGGGCTGCTGTGGGATGGGGAGGGAGATTTCATTTCAGCAGACACATCAGCTTGCAAGGTTCTCTGCTCTGCCTCAACTCCTCTCTGAGAGATGCCAATCCCAGCTCGGCGCTTCAGGGCACTGTGGCCCTACAAGTGGCACTGCCTGTTCATGGGCACACAGCTGATGTCTGTCTGGAAAGGGGCACAGCTCTTAATACTTGTACGTTTCATAATACACAGCCTCATCTTCATCAACCAGGTCACTGGAGTATTTTTAAGAAATGGCAAAGTTTTCCCACCAGGAACAGAAATTTCCTGGATCTACTAAATTCTTCTACTGATGACTAGAGAAGAAATACTGATCTTCCCCTCTATTTGAGTCACCAATATTCTGTCTATTTATTTAATCTCCTTTTTCCTTCAGGTGTTTCCAGCTCTCCTGTTTAAATGGACATGTCTAGGACATCTCTCCACTAGACCACCTGTATCTATGTACTTCCCATATCTCCCAGATTTCCTCCTCCAGATGTTCGCTGGTCATTCAAGGGCCTCTCAATTGATGGGTTTCATGCTTTGAGGTTCAGGGAGTTGCCCAAACTTTAAGATATTTAAAAAACATCACATTAAATAAATAAATCACATTAAATAACATCACAATAAGAAATATTACATTAGTCAACATTTTATTTGTGTTTATATCTATCCTAGAATTTCCTTTTCTTATGTCTTAGTCTAAAACTGTTTGTAAGAGCCTGAATGAGGGATGCAGGACTCCAGGCAGCTCTTCATAATGCAGTTTATTCCATCCAAGATGTTACAGCAGTCCAGGGTCCTGGGCAAAAGAGCCTGTGCCTACAGCTGTCAGCTCCAGCTGCAAACAAGCCTGAAGACCCTTTAATTTTGGTTACAATGCATTATATACTTTGCTAAGCATCTTAATACAGAAGAACCAATCTATACCTTTACTTTTACCTATAACCTATCATAACTACTATAATTACCACATTCATGTTACTATTCTCCAGTCACAAAAAGTCAGTATGTTAGAGTTTAAGCTAGAAGATGTTTTTCAGTTTTCTTGCAGTGGAAAATTCAGAGATTTTTTTCTACTTGCAACATCAGCAGTCTTGTTTGCCTGTGGAATCTTTTTGCTTGGTAAAAACATCTTGTTTGAGGTGGGTTCATCCTTTGCTCTAAGCCATAAAACCCCCTTCTAACATAACCTTCGCCATCTTAGTTATCCAGTAAGACTGGCTCAGCAATTCTTTTCTTCTGTATTGTGAAAAATGCATATTTTAAGACTGGCTTTTTGCAAATAATGAAATGAATATAATATGTGTTATGTTAGAAAGTTATGCTGTATCAATTTTCTTAAGTAGTGTGTTAAATATAGTTTTAGGTTATAACATAATGTTAAAATGGAAACTAGGCTATGTAAGATACTTTTTAAAGAGAGGACTCGCACCAAGATAGCAGCCACAGGACACCTAAATCTTTCAGAGAAAAAGAATTTACTGCTCCCTTATCAGAAGAAATTAACTTCTTCCTGCCTCGATCAGCCCTGAAGATGCTGTCAGGATCCAGAGGAAGAAGTTGACACTGACCAGACAGAATCCTGTGTTTGAATGGAATTTATGCATCATGTATGAGATGTATGAATCTGCAACAGGCTGTTGCTTTTAAGGGTTATACCTCTGTTAATATGGGTCCTTTTTCAGGCTTATTTTGCCCAGAAGAAGGTACCCGGACCATGCATAACTCTTTGTTTTTATTGTCTCATATTGTCCTAATCCAAATTGTCAAAATTTTTATTACTCTAATTATATTACTATTTTTATAACCATTTTAGTACTATTAAATTTTAAAATTTTAAAAACAGTTGATTGGCTTTTTTCACATATATAAAAACTTGCTTTCATTTCTATTCATTCTTTAGATTCTACATTAAAAAATCTTTCTGCCAAGCATACATACATATCTGTGAGACTTTCTTGTCAGACTTTCACCCTTCCCAACACAAAACCGCACCCAAACCTGCGCCCAAACTGTCCAGGTCTCACCTTAACACTAACCAATCACATCACAGGATTCACGCCATATTTGCATAATCGCACCCTCCCCAAACACTGCCGGCTGCAGCTGCCTCCGGGCGCTGTTTGCTCCCAGTTCCCTCCCGGTGCTCCCAGTAAGAGCGGGACTGGCAGGGAAAGCGCTCCCCATTCCTTCCCTCTGCTCTCAGGATTGCTCCCAGTGCCGCGCGGGCTGGGGCCTCTTTGGAAGCCCCCTAGGGCAGAGCGCCGCTCCATTTGGCACTACTTGGGCTGGGCTGGGATGGAGGAGGAGCAGGAGGAAGAGGAGGGAGAGGAGGAGGAAAAGGAAAGGGAAAGTGAGGAGCGGGAGGAACAGGAGGAGCAGAAAGAGAAGATACGGAAGAGGACGAGCGAGAAAAGGAGCAGCGCCAACACCACGTGGTTCTCCCACCCAAGCTCACCCTGTTCCTCCAGCATCACCCCTCGCTGGAACCTGCAGGTGAGCAGAGAGGGGGAGCTCAGCCCAAAACCCCTCTCTCCTGCTCCATCTCCCAGCCCAGCACGGCCCCTGGCTGCAGGACAACCCTGCTGCCAAAGCTGTCCTGCTGGGGACGCACTGGGGGGATCTCCTTGCCCTTCCCTGTGGCACGGAGGCAAATCCCATCCTCTCCTTGTCCTTCCTCCCCAGACCAGGAGCTGAGGATGGAGAGCAGGGAGGACAAATCCCCACGGCAGAACCTTGTGGAAGAGGCCGTTTTGAGTGGCTCCACAGCGCAGGAATGCAATGGGGAGGAAAAGCCCCAGAGATCCCAAATGAGGAGGGGCTGCAAACGCAGATCACAGGGATCTGAGGAGGAAAGATCCACCCTGGGCCGGGGAGGTGGCTGGAGCTTGGAGCTGGGGGTCCATGAGCAGCTTCAGGATGGGGAGAAGCCCCACAAGTGCTCGGAATGTGGGAAGAGCTTCAGCCACAGATCTGCCCTGATCTGCCACATGAGAATCCACACTGGGGAACGTCCCTATGAGTGTGATAAATGTAGGAAGAGGTTTCAGATAAATTCCTGTCTCGTCAGGCATCAGCGGAGTCACACAGATGAGAGGCCCTTCTGCTGCCCCCATTGTCTCAAGGGCTTCAAGGACAAGTTTGTCATTGTCATCCACCTGCGCATCCACAGCGGGGAGAGGCCCTAGGAGTGTCCTGAGTGTGGAAAGACCTTCACCCAGAACTCCACCCTTACTGCCCACCAGAGAAACCACACCGGGGAACGTCCCTATGAGTGTGAGCAGTGTGGGCAGAGCTTCCACAAGAGCTGCCACCTGACCCGGCACATGCGAAGCCACACAGGGCAATGGCCCTACAGTTTTGGGCAGTGTGGGAAGAGCTTGAGGTTGAGGTCTGAACTGATTGTCCACCAGCGGAGCCACACGGGGAAATGGCCCTTCAGGTGTGGGGAGTGTGGGAAGAGCTTCATGTCAAAGTCCCACCTGATCTGCCACCAGAGGAGCCACACCGGCGAGAGGTCCCTACGAGTGTGATAAATGCAAGAAGAGGTTTCAGACCAGCTCCTGTCTCATTCTACATCAGCGCATTCACACAGATGAGAGGCCCTTCCGCTGCCCTGACTGTGGGAAGGGCTTCAAGCACAGCTCCAGCCTCCGCAAACACCGGCGCATCCACACCAGGGAGAGGCACTACAGTGAGTGTCCCTGAGTGTGGGAAGAGCTTCTCACTGAGTGGTAACTTGGCCAGACACCATTTTGGAGCCACCACTAAGGGAAGCCCTGTGAGTGCCAAGAGTGCAAGGAGAGCTTCCTGTGCTGCTCCAGATCCATCCCCATGGGAGGATCCACCCTGGATGATCCCCAGTGATCTCCTGGGTGCTCCAAGGTGCTGGTGATCCATGTTGGGAAGACACCTGGCTGGGGGCCTCCACATCCTCCTGGCTCCCAGTAGCCTAGGTTTTCTTTTCATTTCTCTTTGTCCTTTCAAGACACCTATAATCAGAGTAAAAATAAAGAGGTTGGACTAAGACATGGATGGGGATATGGGGGGATCTTGCAGGGGATGTGGGGGATGCTGTGTGAGAGGGAGCTGAGGGTTCCTGGGAGGGACTTGGGGTTGCTCAGGGCTTTGGGAACCCCAGGCTGAGCAGCTCTGTTTGCACTGGGAGAGCCTGGCAGGGGGTTCTGGGGCAGCTGATCAAGGACCTCCTGCCCTGGAACTGTCCCCATGTGTCCCCATCCCCTTCCCAGCCTCCCCTGTGCAGGATCCCCCAGTCCTGCTATCACCCCCTTGTTCCCAGCCCATTCTCATGTCACTGCACTCCTGGTCTGTCGCGATCCGTCCAAGTGAATCCAATTCCCAGGTGATTTTAAGGTGCAAAATAAACCACTACAGGCACAGAGGATTCCCAGTATTCAAAAATCAACCACTTTGAATTTATTGAATCACAACTGAAAAAGGGTGTTGAAGGGGTCTGGGAAAGGAGAAAAAATAAGGAAAAGGGTCCCAAAAAGGGGATATAGGTTTGGGAAGGGTTGTAGCTACTGAGATCCGTGGTTGTTGCATCCCATATTCTCGTTCTGGTTGCCATTTTCAGGTCACGTCCCAGGGAGAATTCAGCATCTCCAGCTAACTCAGAGGTCCTTTTATTATTCCCTGTGTGAGGGGGAAAAACAAATACAATAGGGAATAGATGTAACAGGTAGTAACAGGTAGTTAATGTTCTTAGCAAGAACCATTGTTTTTTCGTGGTTCAGTCAGTTTCCCTGTCTCATTGGGCAAGTTCTCCCCCCTGGTCCTGCTGCACCCCCCTCAGTTGGGGGAGTTTTCAGTCCCAGTCTCTAGGAAAGGGGGTCGAGGGGGTTCCCAACCCCCATTTGTGTTGTCTCAGTCCCTTGATGAGGAGGCCTGCACTTCTGTTTTTCTGTAGGAGGGGGGTCTTCTTAGATGTGGGGACCCTCCCAGAACTCAAGCCAGCCAGGAACAAGCTTCTTCTGAAACCGGAGAGAAAAAGTCCAGTCCATTGTTCAGAAAAGGGTCCCTGACGTTCCTTCCGAGTTCAGTGTGACATACTATGCAAATAGTAGCCCCTGCAAACAGTGGACTGAGAAGCACATGATTTTCCTCCCCACTGGTCCAGAGGTCGCGATGTTCTCACAGAAAGACAATCGAGAGGCAGCAAAAAAATGGAGATATTTTCAGACAGACTCTTACATGGTCCCATCCTGCTCTCATTGAAGTCCAGATTCCATTCCCAGTCTCATACCCCGTCCGGTGCTGTATTCCCTGTCTTGTTGCTGTTCCCATATTCCCTGTCCTGATCCTGTTCTCGTATTCCAGGTCCCACTGCTGGTCCCCATTTTCATTTCTATATTCTGGGTTCCATTCCAATATCTCAATTCTGAATCCTAATCCCGGTCCATCTCCAGAATTCCCAGCCCTATTCCTGTCGGTCCTATTCCCAGTCCATGTCCATATTCCTGTCGCCATTCCCACTTCCTGTCCCTCTCACCGGACGCCACTGCCATCGCTTTGGCCCCCGGCCCTCACATAACTGAACAAACCCCCCGCTCCTCCCACCCACCAATCCCAGTGCACGATCGCTCCCCGTATTTGCATAACCATTCCCTGCGGTTTGGCCCCGCCCCCACCTCTGGGCGCTGTTTGCTCCCAGTTCCCTCCCAGTGCTCCCAGTAAGAGCGGGACTGGCAGGAAAGTGCTCCCCATTCCTTCCCGCTGATCTCAGGATCGTTCCCAGCTGCAGTGCTCCCAGGATCGCCTCCCAGTGCCGCGCGGGCGGGGCCGCTTTGGAACCCGCCCAGGGGCAGAGTGCGGCTGCATTTGGGTGCCGGCACTGCCCGGGCCGGGCTGGGAGCGGAGGAGGAGTGGGAGGAAGAGGAGGAGGAGGAGGGGTAGCCCCAATCCCACGCCATTTCCCTGCTCAGCCGCAGCTGCCTCTGTTCCAGCAGCAGCATCGGCCCCCCTCCAGAACCTGCAGGTGAGCGGGATGGGGAGCTCACCCCAAATCCATGCGGGGGACCGCTGGGAGGGTTTCTTTAGGAGGCAGAGGATGTTTGGGTCTTGCAGGACGCCAAAGCTGGGCCGGAAATGCCCCTGCAGGGATCTGGGGGGTCCCACGTGGCGATCGCCTGGTACCGGCGGGGAGGGGGAGATAGCGGGTTTGGGGATCCCTGGGAGAGCCGGGGGGGAACGCAGGAGCCCCGGAGCGGGGAGAGCGCAGAGGGGCGATCCCGGAGCCGGGGGACAGAGCGGCTGCCTGGAGGGGTGGGGGAGGCTGGGGATGAGCGGGCTCCAGGCCCCCCGAGGCTGAAAGGTGCGCTGACTTCTCCAGCTGCACTTGGGCAGCGGGACCATCAAACCCAACGCACTCAGCCCTTGTTTTCCCCCAAACCAGGATTTCCAATTCACAAATCCTGGCCCGATGGAGGAGGAGGAGGCTGCAAGGAAGAGAGAGATGGCCCGGGAGCCGCAGGCAGGTGAGGAGGAAGTCAGGGCCTCTTTCCCCTCTCTCCTGCTCCATCTCCCAGCCCAGCACGGCCCCGGCTGCAGGACAACCCCTGCTGCCAAAGCTGTCCTGCTGGGGACGCACTGGGAGGATCTCCTTGCCCTTCCCTGTGGCACGGAGGCAAATCCCATCCTCTCCTTGTCCTTCCTCCCCAGAGCAGGAGCTGAGGATGGAGACCAGGGAGGACAAATCCCCACGGCAGAACCTCGTGGAAGAGGCCGTTTTGAGCAGCTCCACAGCACAGGAATCCAATGGGGAGGAAAAGCCCCGGAGATCCCTCACGAGGAGGGGCTGCAAACGCAGATCACAGGGATCTGAGGAGGAAAGACCCAGCCTGGGCTGGGGAGGCGGCCGGAGCTCGGAGCTGGGGGTCCATGAGCAGCTTCAGGATGGGGAGAAGCCCCACAAGTGCTCAGAATGTGGGAAGAATCTTGAAGAGGAGATCCTGCCTGATGGGCGGCCCAAAGATAATCCACACTGGGGGAAGACCTCTCCCCCATAATCCACAGTGGGGGGCCCTGTGTGGGAGTGTGAGCTTCAGCCAGCCACCTCCAACCTGACTGTCCACCAGCGGATCCACACTGGAGAGAGACCCTATGAGTGTGATAAATGCAGGAAGAGGTTTCAGACCAGCTCCCATCTCCTCAGGCATCAGCGCAGACACACAGAGGAGAGGCCCTTCCTCTGTGACTGTGGGAAGGGCTTCAGGGACATCTTTGAACTTGTCATCCACCTTGGCATCCACACTGGGGAGAGGCCCTACAGTACTGAGTGTCCCAAGTGTGGGAAGGGATTTCAGGGGCTCCCATCTCCTGATTGCCCACCAGAGGAACCACACACAGGGGAAGGCCCCCAGTGTGGGGACTGTGGGAAGAGCTTCACCCACAACTCCTGCCTGATCAGCCACCAGATAATCCACACCGGGAACGGCCCTTAGTGTGATAAATGCAGGAAGAGGGGTGTGGGAAGAGGCACCAGCGCTCACACAGCCTGATGGTGCCAAATGCAAGAAGGGGGCCAGGCACAAGTCCAGCCTTGTCAGCCACCAGCGGATCCATGGGATCCAGTGTGGGGAGTGTGGGAAGAGGTTTTGGGATGAGGTCCACCCTCATTGTCCACCACAGGAAGACACACAGGGGATGCCCTCACGAGTGTCCCAGTGTGGGAAGAGCTTCAGCCTCCAGCCTTGTTGGCCACCAGAGGATCCTTTGGGGGAGAGGCCCTATGAGTGCCAGTAATGCAGGAAGAGGTTTCAGACCAGCTCCTGTCTCCTCAGGCACCAGCGCATTCACACAGATGAGAGGCCCTTCTGCTGCCCTGACTGTGGGAAGCCTCACAACTCCAGCCTCTTGTCAAACACCGGCGCATCCACACTGGGGAGAAGCCCTACAAGTGTTCTGAGTGTGGGAAGAGCTTCTCTCAGAGCGGTAACTTGACCAGACACCAACAGAGCCGCCACTAAGGGCAGCCCTGTGAGTGCCCCAAGTGCAGGAAGAGCTTCCTGCGCTGCTCCAGCTCCATCCCCCAAGGGAGGATCTGTGCTGGATGATCCCCAGTGAGCCCCAGTGGGCAGATCCCTGGTGGTGATCCATGGTACCAGTGATCCCTGTTGGGAAGACACCACCGGGGGGGCTCCCACATCCTTCTGGCACCCCGTGGCCTGGATTTTCTTTTCATTTCTCTTTGTCCTTTCAAAACACCCAAAACAGGGGTAAAAAATAAAGAGGTTGAACTAAGACAGGAATGGATTGGGCCATGGGGATCCAGGGATCTGTGGGGATGCTGGGTTCGAGGGAGTTGAGGGTTCCTGGGAGGGACTTGGGGGTTGCTCAGGGCTTTGGGCAGAACAGGCCCAGTAGCTGCAGAAGTGCTGGGAGACCCTGGTGAATGTTATGGGGCAGCTGATCAAGGAGCCCCTGCCCTGGAACTGTCTCCATGTCCCTCTGTCCTGGTTGCCAGTGTCCCTTGTCCAGGATCCCCCTCTCCCTGCTGTCACCCCCCTCTCACCCACCCATTCCCGTGTCACTGGCCCGCCCTGGTCTCATCCTGCTCCCATCCCAGTCTGAATCCTATTCCCAGTCTCATTCCCCTGTCCCATGTTCTCCACTCGGTTGCCATTCCCATATTCCTAGTCCCAAATTCCCTGTCCTGTTCTCATATTCCCAGTCTGAGCATTTCTCTCTATTTCCTGTCCTGTTCCCATAGTCCCAGTCCCAGTTGGGCCTCTCCTGGATTTGTGTCCCCAATTGTCTTTTCACCAGAGGATCCCATCTCCCTAATCTCCATCCCATATCCAGTTCTGGTTGCCATTTTCAAATTCTGTGTCCCATTCCAATGTCCATCCCGGTTCCATTCCAGGTCCTTCTCTTTATTCCTGTCCCATACCTGGGTCCAATTCCACCAGTCTCTGTCTTGTTATTCCCAGTCCCATTCCCAGTCCATTAAATTCTGTCCACTGTCTCCACCCATTTTTCAGTCCTGGTCCCTGTTCCCATTCCCCCATGAGTCCCATTCCCAGTTCCCCTGCTTGCCTGTCCCCATTCTCAGTTCCATGTCCACATTCCCAGTCCCAGTCTCCATTCCCAGTCCCGTCTCCCATATTCCCAGTCCCATTCCTGTCCCAGTCCTGTGCATCCCATTCCTGGTCCTGTCCTGTTAAATCCCTATTTCCAGGGCTCCTTCTCCCAGATGGGGCCTGAAAAAACTCTTGTCCATTTCCCAGTCCCAGGCAAGGCTGGCTGTGCCACCCAAATCCAGTTCAGCCCTTTGTTCAGAAAGCTGCAGGGCAGGAAGGCTGTTCCTGAATTTTCCTTCACTCATTTAAATGCTGACATGCTATCCTGCCAAAGATTCCAGTCCAAACAGGGCCTGATTTGCATGATTTTCAGTCCAGAAGTGGCCTCCGGGCCCAGCCCAGTAATGAATGGCCAGCAGCCCTGCAATCCCACTTCTGTTCTCCTCAGATCACTGCCCTCCAGATCCATAAAAGATCCTGGGGCCAGTTCTCCCAGTCATCCTTGTTCCATTCCCATGGCCTGGAGGAGGGTCCTGTGCTGAATTCCCTGTCCAAGGCAGCCTGCATGGCCTTTGGGCCCTGGGACGCGGCCTGGGGAGGCCCAGCTGCAGAGGTCACAGCCCCTGCTGTTCCCACTTTTCATTTTTTGGAGCACGAGTCCCCAGCCCATATTATCTCTGTGGCTGCTGAGGTATTCTGTCATTTCTTGGCCAGAATCCCCAGTCCCCCTATTCCTGGGGTCCCCAGTCCCTGTCCCCAATATTCCCTGTCCCCATTCCCGCTCCCTGTCCCCTCTCACCGGACGCCGCCGCCATCGCTCCGGCCCCCCCAAAGCCCTCACGTAACCGAGCAAACCCCGCCCTGCTCCCGCCCACCAATCCCAGCGCACGATCGCTCCTCTATTTGCATAACCCTCCTGCGGTTTGGTCCTGCCCCCACCGCCGGCTGCAGCCCCTGTCCTTGTTTGTTCCCATTTCCCTCCCAGTGCTCCCAGTAAGAGCGGGACTGACAGGGGCCGCCGCTCCCCATTCCTTCCCGGTGCTCTCCGTGTCTCTCCCGGTGCTCTCCCTATTGTGCCCAGTGCTCCCAGTATCACTCCCAGTGCCGCGCGCCTGGCGCGGCTGTTTCAGAACCATCCCAGGGCAGAGCGCGGCTGCATTTGGGTGCCGGCACTGCCCGGGCCGGGCGGGAGCAGAGGAGGAGCGGGAGGAAGAGGAGGGAGACAGGAACAAGAGAAGGAAGATGAGCATCCCCAACACCATGGGATTCCCCCACCCGCACGCTCCGGCCGCAGCTCCCCTGGCTCCTGCTGCATCGCCCCCGCGGAACCCGCAGGTGAGCGTGGAGGGGAAGCCCCAAATCCATCGGTGGGGGGGAGGCGCTCCGGGAGGATTTTTTTGTGGGACAGGGGATGTTTGGGTCTTGCAGGACCCCAAAGCTGGGCCGGAAATGCCCCTGCAGGGGGATCTGGGGGGTCCCACGTGGCGATCGCCCGGTACCGGCGGGGAGGGGGAGATAGCGGGTTTGGGGATGCCCGGGAGAGCCGGGGGGGAACGCGGGAGCCCTGGGAGCGGGAGAGGCGCAGAGGGGCGATCCCGGAGCGGGGCACAGAGCGGCTGCCTGGAGGGGTGGGGAGGCTGGGGATGAGCGGGCTCTGGGCCCCCCGAGGCTGAAAGGGGCGCTGACTTCTCCAGCTGCACTTGGGCAGCGGGACCATCAAACCCAACGCGCTCAGCCCTTGTTTTCACCCCCAAGCCAGGATTTCCAATACACAAACCTTGGCCCGATGCAGGAGGAGGAGGCCACGAGGAAGAGGAAGATGGCCCGGGAGCCGCAGGCAGGTGAGGAGGAAGTCAGGGCCTCTTTCCCCCTCTCTCCTGCTCCATCTCCCAGCCCAGCACGGCCCCCGGCTGCAGGACAACCCTGCTGCCAAAGCTGTCCTGCTGGGGACGCCCTGGGGGGATCTCCTTGCCCTGCCCTGTGGCACGGAGGCAAATCCCATCCTCTCCTTGTCCTTCCTCCCTCAGACCAGGAGCTGAGGATGGAGACCAGGGAGGAGAAATCCCCATGGCAGAACCTCGTGGAAGAGGCCGTTTTGAGCAGCTCCACAGCACAGGAACCCAATGGGGAGGAAAAGCCCTGGAGATTCCGCACGAGGAGGGGCTGCAAACGCAGATCACAGGGATCTGAGGAGGGAAGACCCACCCAGGGCCAGGGAGGCGGTTGGAGCTCGGAGCTGGGGGTCCATGAGCAGCTTCAGGATGGGGAGATGCCCCACAAGTGCTCAGAATGTGGGAAGAGCTTTAAGTTCAGATCCAAGCTGATCCATCATTCGATAATCCACACTGGGGAACGGCCCTATGAGTGTGGGGAGTGTGGGAAAAGCTTCAGGACAAACTCTGAAGTGACCATCCACCAGAGGAGCCACACAGGAGAGAGGCCCTACAAGTGTGATAAATGCGGGAAGAGGTTTCAGATGAGTGCCTGTCTTGTCAGGCAGCCACAGGAGGAGCCCACACCTGTGGGATGTGTGGGAAGATGAGAGGCCCCTCTGTCCACATGGCCCCCATTGTGGGCAATGTGGAGGTTCAAGGACAAGTTTGTCTGAGCAGACCCACCAGAGCATCCACACTGGGGAAGGCCCTCCATAAGTGTCCTGAGTGTGGGAAGAGCTTCACCCAGAATTCCACCTGACTGCCCACCTGAGGACCCCACGGGGAAAGACCCTACGAGTGTCCAGAGTGTGGGAAGAGCTTCAGGACAGCTCTGCCCTGACCATCCACCAGAGAAACCCACAGGGGGAACGGCCCTATGAGTGTGAGCAGTGTGGGCAGGTTTCCACAAGAGCTGCAACCTGACCCGGCACAGGCCCTTCTGCTCCAGGACAGGGCAATTGCCCTTTGTCATCCAAGTGTGCCTCAGTGTGATTTGGCAGCAAGGGAAGAGCTTGAGGTCGAGGTCTGAACTGATTGTCCACCAGCCCGGAAACAACTGCACCCTCGGGCTCCGGCCCTCACACAGTGTGGAAGCCCTACAAGTGTCCCTGAGTGTGGGAAGAGCTTCATGGCAAAGTCCCACCTGACTGGCCACCAGAGGATCCTGCGCTGCTCCAGCTCCAGTGGGAGAGGCCCTACAAGTGTGATAAATGCAACAAGACGTTTCCAATCAGCTCCAGTCTCATTCTGCACCAGCTTGACAGATGAGAGGCCCTTCCGCTGCCCTGACTGGGGGAAGGAATTTTCCTGCTTCAGACCCCCCTGCAATCTGATCCTGTTTAATCTTGTCAAACACCTTCATCTGTGGCATCCACACCCAGGGGAGAGGCCCCCTCACACAGTGTCCCTTTTCCTGTGGGACTCTTTATCCTTTGAACTGAGAGGTCTGCCTTGACCAGACACCAACAGAGCCACCACTAAGGGAAGCCCTTTGAGTGCCAAGAGTGCAAGGGGAGCTTCCTGCGCTGCTCCAGCTCCATCCCCCCAAGGGAGGATCCATGCTGGATGATCCCCAGTGACTCCCAGTGATCTGTGGTGCGGTGATCCCTCTTGGGAAGACACCTGGCTGGGGGCTCCACATCCTCCTGGCTCCCCATCGGCATGTATACACATCCACAGCCCAACATCAGAAATCTGTGGAAGAATGGCTGGATGAACAGGACCATAGATCCCTGGAAATGTTGTACAAGCAAACCCCATGTTAGTTTAGCATAAGTAGGCTACACGCCATCATAGGGATATTGCAAAATATGCTGCACCATGCTGACAAGAACGAAAGGGCAAGGACAGTGATGAAAATGAGGAAGAAATGTTGTTTTGTAATATAAAAATAGGGAAGTAAAAGCGACGAGAATGGGGAAGAACCCTGTGTTAGAAACCACAAAATAGAGAGTATGTAAATGTAACCTTTTGCTTTAAACCAATGAACTAATGACAAGTATGCATAATTACTGGAAACAATGTAAAAGTACTATTGAACACAAAATAAATCGAAGCTTGCTTTACTAATCCTATTGATTGACTGCTTGTCTTCCCTCGCCACCTGCAGAAATCCGTTGTGGAGAGCAGATTTGTCAACTTCTGATACCAGAAAAATCTCACTTTTTGCATCTTCTGGTGGCATCAAGCAACACTGAATGGCCTTGGAGATATTCTCCAACATAAATCTATCATTTTAATTCTCTGTGGCCTGCAGGCATCTTCCACAGCTAAATGGGGACAGATTGGGGCAAAACCCCTGATTTTAGAGACAGTTGGGTGGAAACCCCTCTAAAAAAAGGTTCTTCCCACCCACCCTAAGTATGTGGATGTTGAGCTATCAGGGACACGTAAATCCTTTTAGGCCTTGAAATATTTTGGCCTTGAAACAAAAAGGTTTCTGTTCTTCCCTTTGAAAGCCCTGAAAATGAGGTAAAAATAAAGACCTTGAACTAAGGCATAGATGGGGACATGTGAGAACATGGGAAACATGGATGGGAACATGAACTAGGACAGCATCAGTGCCACCACCTGTGCCACCACAGTGCTACCAGCACCTTCATCTTGGCCATGGTGTGCTGTCCAATGCAGTTCCTGCCACCACGTCCCCACTGTCACCGCTGCAGTGTCCCAGCCGAATGTCACCCACCACCATGGCAGGATGGGGAACTTGTTCAGCTGGTGACATTTCACTGCTCTCATTGGATTGGTCATCAATTCAAATCATTTCCCATGGAATTCTCCACAGAGTGGCAGTGCGTTGGGAGGGATCCATCCATGCAATTCTCACCAGAGTGGGATGACAGTGAGATTCGGCCATGGAAATTCCATGGGAATTCCTGCATTCCAAGTCTCCCATTCCTGAATCCCACACTCCCTTAGGAATTCCCCTCCCACACCCACCTTTGTGCTCCAGAGCCTCCAACCACAGAGCTCCATTTGGGAGCTCTTCCCCACAGGTGTGTCCCAGGTAATGCTTCATTCATTCACTGTACCACAATCCCAGCACCTCTGGGTGATCCAGGTGGCACTGTCAGACACCACAAGGCTCCCGGATCCCAGCTGGAAGGAGATTAAATCCCATCCTTCATGGCCATAGCAGTGGGATCCATGGACACTCCATTGGACAGGAGGTCACAGCTGGAAACCACCAGCACTGTGTGGAGATCTGGGAATGAGGAGAGAAGGGACCCATGGAGTCATGTCCCAGCCCCACAGAGCCCCTTGGAGCTCCCTGGATTACCATTCCAGCCCCACAGAACCCATTCCATTCCCAGAGATTCCCCCAGCCCAACAGATCCCAGCCCTGCCCATCCCAATATCCCAGCCCTGGCTATCCCAGTATCCCAGCTCTGGCTATCCCAATATCCCAGCCATGGCTATCCCAACATCCCGGCTCTGGCTATCCCAATATCCCAGCCATGGCTATCCCATGGCCTGGTTGCCCCTCCCAGCCCTGGCTATCCCAATATCCCAGCTCAGGCTCCCAATGCCCCAGCTCAGCTCCCCCATGCCTGCGGCTCCATCCAGCCCAGCTCGCTGCCCCAGCGCTCCCAGGGGTTCCTGTTCATGTCCCCCACAGTCAATGACTGGGGACCCCCAGGCCAGGCTCTGACAGCGCCACTTCCAGGCACTGCAGGGAGTGCAGAACTGGGGGGACACAGAGATTTGGGGGTGCTGGGGTGGGTGAGAGATTGGGGATCCAGGGGACTCACCTGGTCAAGGAAAATTGGGAGAGCTGGGAAGGAGGTTCAGGGGCTCAGAGTCAAGGAAAGGGGGTGCAGGGACTGGGAGAGCTGGGATGGGGTGTCCAGGAAATCCTGTGCCCAGGAAAGAGTGCCAGTGCCAGGCTCCTCTGTGTGAGGAAAGGAGGGGCTGGGGGCTGGGAAAGGCAGGAATGGGGCTCCAAGGTATTCCAGAGTGTCCCAGGGTCAATGACACAGGAATTCTGGAGTCTGGGAACCATGGGATGGCTGGGAAAAGGCAATCAGGGAGTCCTGATGTCCGTAAATGGGGGATCTGGGGGGGTCCCTGTGCAGGAAAAGGGGAGCAGAGGGGTCCCTGTGCCGGGAATGGTGGTTCAGGGTCCCGGTGCCAGGTCCCCTCCCCTTAGGTCCCTGACCCCAGGAGTGCCCCCAGCCCCAGCCCTGGAGCCATCTCCGCTGCCCGGCGTCCAATCCAATCCAGCGGGAATCCTTGGACACCAGGTTGGGAGATGGGACAGTGCCCGAGGGAGCTGGGGGGGAGAGGGATCACTCCCCTGTCCCCAGTGGAGCCTCTGTAAAATCCCAGTTAACCCCAGTCACCTCCAGTGTGTTCCCAGTCACCCCAGTATGCTTACAGACACTCCCAGTATATCCCAGTTGCCATGAACTCTTGGTCATTCCCAGGCACTCCCAGTTACCCCAGCGTGGCTCAGTTTCCCCCAGTCACTCCCAGTACATCCCAGTTGTCACCAGCATGCATCCTATCATTCCCACTTCCTCCCAGTGTGTACGCAGCTGGCTCCCAGCGTAGGCCTTGTTGCTCCCAGTAACCCCCAGTCAGGGTCCATTGACACCCACTATAGTCCCAGTATGATTGTAGCCACTCCCAGTATGATCGCAGTCACTTGCAGTCTAATCCCAGTCACTCCCATTGTGATGCCAGTGGCCCCAGTGTGATCCCAGGTGGGTCCTGTCAATGCCAGCATGACCCCAGTAGCCTCCAGTATGATCCCCTGTCTCTCCCAGTAGATCCCAGTCACCCACAGCATGCTCCCAGTCACTCCCACTTCCTTCCAGTTGCTTTCAGCATGATTCCACTTGCTCCCAGCCACTCCCAGTCAATCCCAGTAGGATTCCAGTCACCCTCAGTGGGATCCCAGTCTCATCCAGCATGGGCCCAGCTGTTCCCAGTGTGCTTCCAGTCACCACAGTATGGTTACAGACACTCCCAGTATATCCCAGTTGCCCTCAGCATATCCATAGTCATTCCCAGACACTCCCAGCGGCCCCAAGAAGGTCTTAGCTATCCCAGTATGATCCGTCATGCCCACAACATCCCAGTTGCCTCCAGCATGCATCCAGTCCTCCCCAGTTACCCCAATTTGCTTGCAGCATGATCCCAGTTTGTCTCCGTTGCTCCCAGGAGCCCAAAGTGTGATCCCAGTTGCTCCCTTTCAACCCCAATATGATCCCAGTAAGCTCCAGTATGATCCTAGTCATGTACCAGCACTCCCAGTATGGTCCCAGTATAATCCCAGTTGCTTCCAATCTCTCCCACTATGGTCCCATCTGCCCCCAGCTAGGGTAACCCAGTCAGTCCCAGTATAATGCCATCTGCTCCCAGTCACCCCCAGTAAGGGGGATGATGTGCAGGGTGTATTCCCTGAGTCACTCTCAGGTACTCCCTGTATTAGTCCAGTCACTCCCAATTTGATCCAAATAGGACCCCAGTGTGCTGCCAGCCACTGCCAGTAGGAACCAGATGGGCCCCACATGGTTCCAGTTGCTCTCTTTTCACCCTCACTTTCATTCCAGTCACTCCCAGTCTCTCTCAGTGTACCCCAGTTCCTTCCAGCATATTCCCAGTCACTCCCAGTTCCTTTCAGTATGATCCCATTTGCTCCCAACTGCTCCCAGTCAGTCTCAGTGTAGTTGCACTCACTGCCAGTATGATCCCAGTACAAGCCCAGTTGCTTCCAATCACCCCCAGCATGCAGCCAGTCACTCCCAGTTGCTCCCAGCATAATCCCAGTTGCTCACAGCTGCTCCCAGTCAGTCTCAGAATCATCCCAGTCATTCCCAGTATATCCCACTTGCCCCCAACACGGCCTCAATTGTCCCTGCAGGCTCCTACTCCCTCCAAAAATGATCCCAGTACAGCCCAGTCCCTCCCAGCAATGCCACTCCTGGCACCCCCCAGCCCTCCCTGTGTTCCCCCCTCACAGATTGCCCAAGAGGAGCCCCACGGGCTGGCAGTGCCCAGCCAGCTGCTGTGCTTGAGACAGGAGCAAGGCTGCAGCTCCCGCCTTTGGGCCCTGGGCCGCAGCAGCCCAGGGGAGGCCCAGCTGCAGGGCTCATAGCCCCTGCTGGCTTTCACTTGGACGCTTTAGAGCACGAATCCCCAGCCCAATATTATCTCTGCGGCTGCTGTCTCCGTATTCCCTGTGCCGTTCCTATATTCAGATCACCGGTCCCATTCCCCTTCCTGTCCAATATTCCCAGTCTCATTCCCGCTCCCTGTCCCCTCTCACCGGACGCCGCCGCCATCGCCGGCCCTCGCCTCCCCTCACGTAAACGAGCACAGCCCGCGCTGCTCCCGCCCACCAATCGCAGCGCACGATCGCTCTCTTATTTGCATAACCGCGCCCTTCGACTTGGTCTCGCCCACCGCCGGCCGTAGCCATGTCCGGGTTCCCAGTTCCCTCCCAGTGCTCCCAGTAAGAGCGGGACTGGCAGGGAAAGCGCTCCCCATTCGTTCCCGCTGATCTCAGGATCGTTCCCGCTGCTCTCAGGATCACTCCCAGTGCCGCGCGGGCCGGGGCCGCTTTGAAACCCGCCCAGGGCAGAGTGCGGTTGCATTTGGGTGCCGGCACTGCCTGCCCGGGCCGGGCTGGGAGCGGAGGAGGAGGGAGGAAGAAGGAGGGAGGAGGGGTAGCCCCAATCCCACGCGAGGAAGAGCTCAGGAGAGCTCCCCGTGTTCCAGCGGCATCGCCCTCCAGGAGCCGCAGGTGAGCGGGATCAGGAGCTCGCCCCAAATCCATGCGGGGGACCGCTGGGGGGTTTTTTTTGTGGGACAGGGGATGTTTGGGTCTTGCAGGACGCCAGAGCTGGGCCGGAAATGACCCCTGCAGGGATCTGGCGGGGGGGTCCCACGTGGCGATCGCCCGGTACCGGGGGAGGAGGGAGATAGCGGGTTTGGGGATCCCAGGAGAGCCGGGGAACGCTCCCTGTTTTTTTTTGGAGCGGGGAGAGCGCAGAGGGGCGATCCTGAGCCGGGCACAGAGCGGCTGCCTGGAGGGGGGGGAGGCTGGGGATGAGCGGGCTCTGGGCCCCTGAGGCTGAAAACTCCAGCTGCACTTGGGCAGCGGGACCATCAAACCCAACACACTCAGCCCTTGTTTTTCCCCCCAAAACCAGGATTTCCAATACACAAACCTTGGCCTGATGCAGGAGGAGGAGGCCACGAGGAAGAGGAAGATGGCCCGGGAGCCGCAGGCAGGTGAGGAGGAAGTCCCTGCTCCCATCTCCCAGCCCAGCACAGCCCCCTGGGCTGCAGGACAACCCTGCTGCCAAAGCTGTCCTGCTGGGGACGCACTGGGGGGGATCTCCTTGCCCTTCCCTGTGGCACGGAGGCAAATCCCATCCTCTCCTTGTCCTTCCTCCCCAGACCAGGAGCTGAGGATGGAGAGCAGGAGGACAAATCCCCACGGCAGAACCTTGTGGAAGAGGCCGTTTTGAGTGGCTCCACAGCCCTGGGAATGCAATGGGGGGGAAAAGCCCCAGAGATCCCAGATCCCAAATGGGAGGGGGCTGCAAACGCAGATCACAGGGATCTGAGGAGGAAAGATCCACCCTGGGCCGGGGAGACTGCCAGAGCTTGGATCTAGGGCTACATGAGCAGCTTCAGGATGTGGAGAAGCCCCACGAGTGCTCGGAATGTGGGAAGAGCTTCAGCGACAGATCCACCCTGATCTGCCGCATGAGAATCCACACTGGGGAAAGTTCCTACGAGTGTGATAAATGCAGGAAGAGGTTTCAGATGAATTCCTGTCTCATCAGGCATCAGCGGAGTCACACAGATGAGAGGCCCTTCTGCTGCCCCCATTGTCCCAAGGGCTTCAAGGACAAGTTGGTCCTCGTCATCCACCTGCACATCCACAGCGGGGAGAGGCCCTAGGAGTGTCCTGAGTGTGGAAAGACCTTCACCCAGAACTCCACCCTGACTGCCCACCAGAGAAACCACACCGGGGAACGTCCCTATGAGTGTGAGCAGTGTGAGCAGTGTGAGCAGAGCTTCCACAAGAGCTGCCACCTGACCCGGCACATGCGAAGCCACACAGGGCAATGGCCCTACAAGTGTGGGGAGTGTGGGAAGAGCTTGAGGTTGAGGTCTGAAATGATTGTCCACCAGCGGAGCCACACGGGGAAACGGCACTTCGAGTGTGGGGAGTGTGGGAAGAGCTTCATGTCAAAGTCCCACCTGATCTGCCACCAGAGGAGCCACACCGGCGAGAGGCCCTACGAGTGTGATAAATGCAAGAAGAGGTTTCAGACCAGCTCCTGTCTCATTCTACATCAGCGCATTCATACAGATGAGAGGCCCTTCCGCTGCCCTGACTGTGGGAAGGGCTACAAGCACAGCTCCAGCCTCCGCAAACAACGGCGCATCCACACCAGGGAGAGGCACTACAAGTGTCCTGAGTGTGGGAAGAGCTTCTCACTGAGTGGTAACTTGGCCAGACACCAACGGAGCCACCACTAAGGGAAGCCCTGTGAGTGCCAAGAGTGCAAGGAGAGCTTCCTGTGCTGTTCCAGATCCATCCCCCATGGGAGGATCCACCCTGGATGATCCCCAGTGATCTCCGGTGCTCCAAGGTGCTGGTGATCCATGTTGGGAAGACACCTGGCTGGGGGCCTCCACATCCTCCTGGCTCCCAGTAGCCTAGGTTTTCTTTTCATTTCTCTTTGTCCTTTCAAGACACCTATAATCAGAGTAAAAATAAAGAGGTTGGACTAAGACATGGATGGGGATATGGAGGGATCTTGCAGGGGATGTGGGGGATGCTGTGTGAGAGGGAGCTGAGGGTTCCTGGGAGGGACTTGGGGGTTGCTCAGGGCTTTGGGAACGCCAGGCTGAGCAGCTCTGTTTGCGCTGGGAGAGCCTGGCAGGGGTTCTGGGGCAGCTGATCAAGGACCTCCTGCCCTGGAACTGTCCCCATGTTCCCCCATCCCACTTCCCAGCCTCCCCTGTGCAGGATCCCCAGTCCTGCTATCACCCCCCTTGTTCCCAGCCCATTCTCATGTCACTGCACTCCTGGTCTGTCGCGATCCGTCCAAGTGAACGAATTACGCGGTGATTTTAAGGTGCAAAATAAACCACTACAGGCACAGAGGATTTACAGTATTTCAAAAATCAACCACTTTGAATTTATTGAATCACAACTGAAAAAGGGTGTTGAAGGGGTCTGGGGAAAGAAAGGAGAAAATAAGGAAAAGGGGGAGGAAAAAGGGATATAGGTTTGGGAAGGGTTGTAGCTACTGAGACGTGGTTGTTGCAAGGGGCCCTCCACTCGTCGAAGTTCAGGTCACGTCCAGGGGAGAATTCAGCATCTCCAGCTAGCTCAGAGGTTTTTATTTCTGAAAATTGTGAGGGGGGGAAAAACAAATACAATAGGGAATAGATGTAACAGGTAGTAACAGGTAGTTAATGTTCTTAGCAAGAACCATTGTTTTCGTGGTTCAACGGTTGCACCCGTCACATTGGGCAACTTCTCCCCCCCCTGATCTCACTGCACACCCCCCCTCAGTTGGGGGGGGAGTTTTCAGTCCCAGTCTCTAGGAAAGGGGGTGCGAGGGGGGTTCCTTGTACGAGGTCGTGTTGTCTCAGTCCCTTGATGAGGAGGCCTGCACTTCTGTTTTTCTGTAGGCGAGGGGGGTCTTCTTAGATGAGGGACCCTCCCAGAACTCAAGCCAGCCAGAACAAGAAGCGGAGAGAAAAAAGTCCAGTCCATTGTTCAGAAAAGGGCACGACGTTCCTTCCGAGTTCAGTGTGACATACTATGCAAATAGTACCTGCGGCAAACAGTGGACTGAGAAGCACATGATTTTCCTCCCCACTGGTCCAGAGGTCGCGATGTTCTCACAGAAAGACAATCGAGAGGCAGAAAAAATGGAGATATTTTCAGACAGACTCTTACATGGTCCCATCCTGCTCTCATTGAAGTCCAGATTCCATTCCCAGTCTCATACCCCGTCCCGGTGCTGTATTCCCTGTCTTGTTGCTGTTCCCATATTCCCTGTCCTGATCCTGTTCTCGTATTCCAGGTCCCACTGCTGGTCCCCATTTTCATTTCTATATTCTGGGTTCCATTCCAATATCTCAATTCTGAATCCTAATCCCGGTCCATCTCCAGAATTCCCAGCCCTATTCCCGGTCCTATTCCCAGTCCATGTCCATATTCCCTGTCGCCATTCCCACTTCCTGTCCCTCTCACCGGACGCCACTGCCATCGCTTTGGCCCCCCCGGCCCTCACATAACTGAACAAACCCCGCGCTCCTCCCACCCACCAATCCCAGTGCACGATCGCTCCCGTATTTGCATAACCATTCCCTGCGGTTTGGCCCCGCCCACCTCTGGGCGCTGTTTGCTCCCAGTTCCCTCCCAGTGCTCCCAGTAAGAGCGGGACTGGCAGGGAAAGTGCTCCCCATTCCTTCCCGCTGCTCTCAGAATCCCTACCAGTGCTCCCAGGATCGCTCCCAGTGCCGTGTGGGCCAGGGCCCTTTGGGAACCCGCCCAGGGCAGAGTGCGGCTGCGTTTGAGTGCCAGCACTGCCCAGGCCGGGCTGGGAGCGGAGGAGGAGTGGGAGGAAGTGGAGGAGGAGGAGGAGGGGTAGCCCCAATCCCACGCCATTTCCCTGCTCAGGCCGCAGCTGCCTCTGTTCCGCCAGCATCGCGCCCCTTCGCCAGAACCTGCAGGTGAGCGGGATGGGGGAGCTCACCCCAAATCCATGCGGGGGATCTCTGGGAGGGTTTCTTTGCAAGGCAGGGGATGTTTGGATCTTGCAGGACGCCAAAGCTGGGGCGGAAATGCCCCTGCAGGGATCCCTGGGAGGGTCCCAAGTGGCGATCGCCTGGTACCGGCGGGGAGGGGGAGATACCGGGTTTGGGGATCACCGGGAGAGCCGGGGGGCAACGCGGGAGCCCCGGAGCGGGGAGAGCGCAGAGGGGCGATCCCGGAGCCGGGGGACAGAGCGGCTGCCTGGAGGGGTGGGGGAGACTGGGGATGAGTGGGCTCTGGGTCCCCCGAGGCTGAAAGGGGCGCTGACTTCTCCAGCTGCACTTGGGCAGCGGGACCATCAAACCCAACACACTCAGCCCTTGTTTTCCCCCAAATCAGGATTTCCCATTCACAAATCCTGGCCCGATGGAGGAGGAGGAGGCTGCAAGGAAGAGAGAGATGGCCCGGGAACTTGATGCCCGTGAGGAGGAAGTCAGTGCCCCTTTCCCCCTCTCTCCTGCTCCATCTCCCAGCCCAGCACGGCCCCCGGCTGCAGGACAACCCTGCTGCCAAAGCTGTCCTGCTGGGGACGCACTGGGGGGATCTCCTTGCCCTGCCGTGTGGCACGGAGGCAAATCCCATCCTCTCCTTGTCCTTCCTCCCCCAGAGCAGGAGCTGAGGATGGAGACCAGGAAGGACAAATCCCCATGGCAAAACCTTATGGAAGAGGCTGTTTTGAGCAGCTCCACAGTGCAGGAATGCAATGGGGAGGAAAAGCCCCAGAGATCCCACATGAGGAGGGGCTGCAAACACAGATCACAGGGATCCAAGGAGGAAAGATCCACCCTGGGACGGGGTGGCAACAGGAGCTTCAGCTGGATCTCCAACCTGGTAGTCCGTCAGCAGCTTCACACTAAGGAGTGGCCCTACAAGAGCTTGGAGTGTAGGAAAAGCTTCAGACACACTTCCAGTCTCTTTATCCACCATTGTGTGCACAAGGGGGAGAGGCCATACAAGTGCCTGGAATGTCGGAAGAGCTTCAGGTGGAGCTCCAGCCTCATCAAGCACCAGCGCCTGCACACCGGGGAACTGCCCTGTGAATGTGGGGAATGTGGAATGACCTTCAGCCAGAGATCATTACTAGTTGAGCACCAGAGGATCTAAACCATGGAGAAGCCCTATCATATTCCTGTCTGTGGGAAGAGGTTTCAAAGCAGCTCCAATCTCCTCATGCATCAGCAGACACACATGGGGGAGAGGCCCTTCAGCTGCCCTGAGTGTGGGATGGGCATCAGTCAAAACTACCACCTCATCAGGCACCAGCACATCCACACTGGGGAGAAGCCCTACAATGAGAGAGATCTGTGAGAAATATGGGATGAGCTTCAGCCAGAACTTCAATCTGACCTCCCACCGGATGATCCACACTGGGGAGAGGCCCTTCCGTTGCCCTGACTGTGGGAAGGACTTCACCCACAACTCCAACCTCATCAGGCACCGGCGCATCCACACCGGGGAGAGGCCCTACGAGTGTCCCCAGTGTGGGAAGAGCTTCTCACAGAGCTCTCACTTGACCAGACACCAACAGAGCTGTTGTTATAATATTTCAAGAGTCCCATACCTTCTCGGTGATGTCTTGCGGGCAGCTTTTCACAGCACGGACTCCTTCTTCAGCAGATTGTTCCTACTTCTTCAAGGCTCCTTCAAGGCTCTCCCTGACTGGCCCAACCCACCCCCATTCATCCCAGTTATCTTCATTAGTCACAGCTGCAGCCCAATTAGAACAACCAGGACTTAGCGGGGCAAGGCCACCTATTAAATACATACATTTTACTATGACTCAAAGCCCACCTATACAATACGTATATTTTACTGTGACTCAAAGGCCACCTATATTTCCCCCTTTTTTTTTAATTACAGAAATATGTTTAAAGAGACATATTTACATATTCTGCTTAGGATTAACAATTATACAAACATTTAAGTACAATACTATGACTCCAATGAGGATTGGCCTGGCCCTGCGCTTGGAGCAGACCATGGAATGTCCCTCTCTTCCCACCCTTCCTTCTGCTGCAGACCCTGCGGAGGTTCCTGCGCCTTCAGCACAAAAAGACCAGCGGTTCCGCACCCGAGGGCATGGCCGAGCCCAACCCCAGGCCCAGCCAGCTGTGGACAGAGGCTGCTGCCAGCACAGCATCCTCTGACCTGGCTGCCAGCTCTGACTGGGAAACGGACGAGGGCTGGGAGGAAACTGACATGGCCCTGACGGAGGGCATGGCCACCACCAACACCATCCCACAGGGCATCCCAGAGACTGAGGCCATGCCCACACTGACTGTGAGTCCTAGACCTACTCTGGAGTTTTTCCAGAAGGGTTTTTATTTTCTGCAGCAGCCTGGGGCCAGGGCTGAAGGCCTCCCAGGATCACGCGGCCCCTCCAACCATGTCCGCTGGGCCCCCTCAGCCCCATCCCAGTGGGCTGGGAAGGCAAGCACTTCTTGGGGGAAGCTGGGCAAGCTGCTCCCTTGGACAGCACTCCAAGTCTTCCCCATGCCGCTTCCTCCAGGTGCAAGCCGTGGCAAGTGCCATACTGCAGAGACTCACATCCTGTGAGTCTGTGGACACTGGGCTGCAAATGGCCATTGTCAGCCTGACTGAAGAACACCCGGCCCCCGTGGTGATGAGCCTCCTGCGCTGTGCCCCAACGTGTGACGGGTACGGAGCACAAGTGCCTCGAGAGCTTGGTGCTCACCGGCCCCTAGGGCCCCTCACCCTGTACAGCCTGTCCGGCAGGCTCTGCCCGACAGGCGGAGAGCACCGGCACCCTTGGGCCCCTCTGTTTCCTGAGCCTGCTGCAGCTGCACGGGGCACGGTACTGACGCACAGCTCTGGTCCCACAGAGCCGCTGAGCTGATGTGGAGAGCCATGGGCACCTCGGAAGTAGCCGTGGAGGAGGTGCTTCCAGCCCTGCTCTCTGCAATAGAGGAGCAGCCACCCTACAGCAGCTTCCTCTGCAGTGGGGACAACAAGGCCGTCCTTGCTCTGGCTGTGAGTTTCTGAAGCTGGCCTATGCTGGCCCTCCAGTTTGCCTTCTCAGAAGCTCTCCATGCTCTCCTCACCCTGCAGCTCCCTGCCTGGGCTGAAAGCTGGGCTAGGGGCAGCAGGCCGGTTGCTCCCCCTGCCTCTCCCCCCAAGCCCTGCCTCATGGACACCTCGGCACTGAGCGCTGCCTCAGGCTGCTTTGTCTCTTGCAGGCAACTCTGGTGCTGTGGAGGATTGCAAGCATGCCCGAGTGGCACTACGCAATCCTCCTTCATTCTCCCCACCTCTTCGTGGCTCTGCTCTTGCAAATTTTCGTTACCACAGAGCAGAGGCCAGAGGATGTGGAGAGCATGCCAGCAGGAACATGGCCTTCCCAGCAAGCCCAACAGGTGCCAGTCACCCTGTCCTTCCCATGCCCTTGCGGCCAGGACCAGTGCTCCCAGAGTGACCCAGCCTTGGCTTGGCACACAGGTTTGCAGTGCAGACCATGAAGGCTCTGCTCTCCCGACTGGGCTTTGGCAAGAACCTGCTGGCTCTGGAGCATGAGCAGCTCTGGGACACCCTGCTCTGTGCCGACACGCAGCACTATGCAGCGGGTCTGCTGGCCAGGTGAGATCCCCTACTCCTGGACGCCACCGCCAGCATTTTTGCCCTGTGCCTGGAGTGCCCCACACAGTCCCCGGGGCTTGTAAGCGAGAGGGCCTTGTCAGTGAGGGAGGGCTGAGCAGACTGCAAAGGGCTGGGAGAGGAGGATGCCCAGCAGCAGCCGCCTCCCAAGGGGCCCATGTCCCCTTGCAGAGTGCTGGGGAAAGATGGGACCTCTGTGAGACCATGCCTGGGAGAGGTTTGCCCACCCGGCTCAGGGCCTTGGTGCCTTTTTCTCCTGCCAGGGAGATGTGCTGTGCCTTGAGACCCTTGTGTCCCCACATGGCCTCACACCTGCTCAGCCTGCTGGTCGGGAAGCAGCCCTGCTGGCATCTGCCTGCCCTGGCCTTCTTGGTGGAGGTGAGCCTGATGGCCAGCACTGCCTGGCTGAGCTGCCTCCCAGCTCCCTGGCCTCTGTCTCCCACTCCCTCCTGGCCATGGCAAGATGGCCCTGGCAGGAGGCTTTCCTTGGATTCCCTCAATCTGGCCTCTGACCATGCCTCTGTTCCTCTCTCTTCCAGCTCTTCAAGCCCTCAGGGAGATGAGAGCCCATCCTGCATGAACATATGGATTCCGATGAAATTCAAAAGAAGATCTGCAGAACTTCATTTGTCTCCTGGATCACCTGTACTGGCCTCCTTCAGAGATTTCCACTTCCCATTGAATATGGGACCACCTGCAGAGCAGAAGGGACCAGCTGCAGCTCCCAGCACGGCTCTGGCTGCTCCCAGCTGAGCCTGTGCCAAGCTCCAGCAGCTCCTGCCAGCTCTCTCCCTGTTGGCAGCTCCTTCCCCACCACCCTCAGGCCCTGCCCATCCCCTTTTCTACCTCCCAGCTCACCCCTTCGCTTCTTCGCTTTCCTTTAATAAAGTGTTTGTGTTTTTCACTTTACCTGTGTCTCCGTGGAGCTGAAGCGGTGCAAAACCTGAGCCCGGGGACACGCAGGGCCCTGCTGCCCTTCTCCTCCCCGCTGCATTCCTTGCATGGACAGAGAGGAACAAGGGCAGCTCAGGCTGCAAAGGTGCCCGTCCCACTGCTCCAGTTGCACAGCGGCGTGGAGTTAAAGGGTGTGCTGTGCACACTGAAGGGGAAAAGGACCTTGGGTTTTAGAAGAGCCAGCTTGAGTGTGCTCTGAAGCCAGCCGTGAGGGATTCCAGTGCAAGCATCCACCGAAGGCAAAGGAGCTTGCAATGCCAGAAGTTTCCACAACAAGCTTCCTGAAAGCACAGCACCGGGATCAATAGCCTGGTTCGCAGGTCACACACACACCTTTTCACTGCCCCCACCTTCCCACTCACCCAGGAAGCTGAGGCTGACTTTGTTTGTGACTCACTCTCACACATACAACAAGACAACAATAAGGTACCTTTTACTTTCACATCACTTCTTACGAGTTAAGTGCTACTGTCCAGCCCCAGTGCTATTGGATATCCTTCCACCTAGCTGTTTCATCAAACCCCAGATGTTTTTGGGTATTTTACTATACTTTCTGGTACTTTGTTGAGACGGGACTTATCTGCTCCTGTATCCCCCCAAAAATTCAAATTCTTCATTTAGGGGTCCCACTTTGGCCTTTACCAAGGGCTTTTCTAGATGTTGCATTGGGTCCCCTCAAGTGTAAAGCCCCTGACACCCCTAATTGTCACCTCTAAGAACCATCTCCAAGGCTTCTTGTTCCCTGGCTATTGCTTCATCGAGACTGAGCTTTTTACAAAACCTCCTACCGTGTCCAGTTAATCCACAATAATAGCAATGTCGTTCACTCAAATGGACTTGAGGTCTCTCCATCCCTCTTGCACCTGACAATACTGGCCTATCCTTGCCTCCTCCTGGTGGTGGACCCACCCACACTTTTGTTACCTTGCTTGCCTCCACACTTTCTCTATGTACCGTGACCATGATCCTAGTTTGGCCTTTGCTTTTTCTTCTTCCCTCCTTAAATACACCTTCAACGCTTCTCTTACTAACTCAGTCATGTCCTTTTCTTGCCAATCTTCATTCTTTTCCAGTTTTCTCCATATATCAGGCCAAGATTTGGTAACAAATTGGACTTTTAGTAGCACTTGACCTTCTGTGATGTCTGGGTCTATTTTAGAGTATAATTGGAAGTTCCACTTTAGGTGATTAAGCCAAGTAGCAGGAGCTTCATCCTTCTCTTGTGCCCCCTCAAATGCCAATTTGGTATTAGTTCCTTTGGGAACTGACTCTTTGATCCCCCAAATTATCAAAGATCTCTATTCCATCATGGCCTTCTTCCCTTCCTCCTGATTAGGGTTCCAGCTGGGATCCATTAGTGGCAATTTTTGTTCACCTGATGGTGCCTGGGGTCCTGGACAGTTATCTTTCTCCCAAATTCTTATGCCAGCTGTCCTAATCATCTGGACCACTTCTGGGGAAAATATTATATTTAGAATGGAATTCATCTCCCCCCAAGTGTAGATATTTGGACCTAAGAATTGATCCACTCTGCTATGCCCACTGGGTCCTCAACTAAATTCCCTAGCACTTTCTTGAATCCTCTCACCTCAGAAGCCATTAGAGGAGCATTCACAAAGCCAACACCTCCCACCACTCCTCCCATAGGAACTTCTCTGAGGGGAAAAAGTCTCTCTACCTTGGAGGTCCTGGATCTGGTACTACAGTATGGCCCATCTTCAAATGCCAAACTACTAATTGGAGAGATATCAGGATTACCCTGAACTTTCTGCAGATCAGCAGGTGTATTTGGTGATAAGTGTTTACCAAGCAAGGAGGCATTTTTGTCCCAGCTAGGAGGAGGTAAAGGGACAGCAATAGGAGGGGGAGAAGAGCCTGAGTGCATATTAAGTGGAGCTGGAGAAGGGGTGGAGAATGCAGCAGGTGTAGTAGGCACTTGTGGTGGTGCAGAATAAACTGGAGGGGGTGGTGAGGGAGTGGTTACTAGGGGAGATACTGGATCTACCACAGGGGAAGCTGAAGAGGTAGAAGGAGGAATTAGAGGAGGCGGTAAGGAGATGGCAGCCGGGGGAAGAACCGGACCTGCCATTTGTGGTGCCTGAGGAAGAGGATGATAAGGTGGAGGGGCAGCAGAAGGCAAATAATCCAGGGGGTCCCATCTTTTACCAATTCCAGCATCCTCTCCTTCATTCCCCTCTTTCTTCTTCTGCACCTTACAAATTCACACACCTTCATTCCCAATAGTGCTCTTTAACCAGCAAGTTACATACAATAATTGCTCAGGATCAGTATCCTCCTGAGCTGTCAGGTAGTGTCGTGGTTTGAGAGGAAGTGGATTTCTGGGATTTTTGTGGTCAGTCCAATTGAGTGCTCAGGTTTGGTATTGACATCTAGATTGACCACTGAGAGTTGGATACGCCTCTGAGAACACACAGGGGTTAAAAGCAGAGCTCTGCCCCTGGGAAGCTCTCTTGGGACTCCGCCAGGAAGGAGGTCAGATCTCTCCCCTGTCCAGCTGCTGCTGCTGGGCGGGGGAGGGGAGCAGCCATGCGGTAGGCCTGGGCCTGGACCGAGATGGGGGTAGGCCTGGCCTGGCCCCCCCAAGGGTGGAAGGGTGGAAGGGTGGAAGGAAATACCGGAGGCATCGGGTAGTCCCGTCTCCCCCCCCCCCCCCTTCCCAGGAGAGAGCGAGAAGTACAGCCTGTGCCTGGACTGTGCTACCTTGAAATTTGATAACATGTGCCAGCAGCACAGCTGAGAAGGAGAAGAAGGGGGGGGTGCAGCAAGAAGGTGTCCGGCCGCTGTGAGAGTCTTCGGGTGGGCAGAGCCTGAGTTTTTTAACCCTTTTCTGGACAATGAAAACTTTGCAGAACATTAACTTTTCCTAGAAGAGAGATAGAGATGAAATGGCAGAAGGAAATGTGCAAGTGTGGAGGTCCGGGCAAGTGAAAGATGTTGGGAGAGTAGAGAAGAATCCTAGGTGGGAAGAGATGATGGAGTGGCCTTGGCTGGACTCTTCTTGTATAGCCATGGACAGAACCATGTTTCCGGTGATACAGAGACTGCATCCAGGGGGAGGCGATGCCTCAGAGCCAAGAGGGTCCAGTGTTGGAGCCCCTAAGACCCAGGGGGTAAAATTTGGGGGGGACAGGTGTCCCAAAGGTGAGACTGTGCTCTTTTTGGAATGGGACAAAGCATCCTTAAAAGGACAACCCTAGAAGCAGCTCTGGTCCCTGTTCAGTGGTGAGAGCACTGGACATGGAAAAGGAAGAGGTCACCACGGCGCAAGAAGGACTCCTCTCCTCTTGATAAATTGAGACTTGATTACCTACTGGGTGGTGATGGACAGAGAGTCGGTGATTTGGGAGATGTATTGTGTTGGAAATTTGGTGGGGGGAGGAGGAAATGTTTTTGAAAGGTTTTCATTTTCCTTGTGTGTGGTTTTTTTTTTTCCTTTCCTTTTCTTTCCTATTGTAGTGTAGTTAATAAAGTTTTGTTTTCTATATTTCTAAGTGGAGGCCTGCTTTGCTTATTCCTGGTCACATCTCACAGCAGGAACCGGGGAGAGGATATTTTCATGGGGGCACTGGCATTGTACCAGGGTCAAACCATGACAGATAGTGACTCAGTTGTTGGCACATCCACTTGTCCCTTGTCCCACACCAAGGCCATCCTCCTTGTACTTCTAATTCTGGCCAGACTTCTACACAGTAGTGGATCATCTTCACCTTACCTGATCCCTCTGTGGCCTCTATAGAATACCATTTTTCTAACAGTTCCCCTAAGGGATTATTGGGAGGTATATTCCTCAATCTCTTGCCTGTCTTCTTGCTATTACACCCTCCCATTTTTCAGGTCTCAACAAAAAAGAAAACCTAAAGGTACCTCTACTGACAGGTAATCTCAAGAAAAATATATTTGCCTGATGCTCAGGACTTTACACTGAAACAACTGCCTGATCTCCTGACTGCCCAACTTTACCAATGTCAGGTCTTATATCTATCAGGACTTAAAAACACGAAACCCCGGCGTAAGAGCCCGAGTCATGCCTGACTCCCCTCTATCAGGAAAAACAGCTGCCTGATTTCTAGTTTGCCTAACCTTCCAAATGTAAGCCTCACCGTATCAGGACTTAAAAACAAACCCCATCTTCCTTCGCTGGGATTTGTGCCTGACCCCTTTGTCAGGACTTAATTTGACTGCAGGGCTTGTGAGCTTGCCAGAATCCTTCTCGAGACTTGCAATCTGCCTTACTTCCCTCTGTCAGGACTTTTGGGGTGCGTGCCACTCATACAACTATTTCCTCCGCATGCCCGGAGGGGGGGCCCTCTTTCCCCGTTAGGAGACAACTCACTCACGCTAATTCCAGTCACTTCCCCCTGTTCCCAGCTGGCCCCTTGTGGGAGTTTGAAAACGCGGTACAAAGGGGTCCACACTCAGGCCGAGGGTCCGGACTGCTGGCCCTCGTCTCACTCACATGCACACTCACTTGTCTCCCACTCCCGCCACCAGATAGTTCTCACCAGTCTGGTGCTCCTCTGCGTCACTGGTCCCAAGCTGATCTTCTCTGGTCCTGATAGCCAGTTGTCCTGGAGGTCCAAGATGGCCAGTCCTGGTGTCCTCTTTGGGCGTGGTTATCCCGGATGAGCGCCCCAGCTGAAATAAACAGAGCAGGAGAATGTTTCTCCTTTTAATGCCTTTTATAAAAGTGATCAGCTCAAGGTTGGGAAGCTCGATGGGCCCGTGGCTTGCCATCGCCGCTCCCAGGGTGATTTGGAGGAGGAGGAATGTTCAGCTTTGTTCACTAAAGGGCAGAGCTGGGGGTCCCGTCCTCACCAGAGCAGTGGGCTTAGCCTGTGTTTCCCAGCTTTTGAATTCTCCAGGCTCGGGGGTCCTGGTTCCAGCTGAGGTCTTTGCTCAGGGTGAGGGGCAACAAAGGTTTTCAGCATCTCTGCAGGCTCAGTATTTTGTTCCTCATGTCCAGACATCACTCTGATCTCTTAATTCTGTGTTGGCTTGTTGTTTCTGGGGTCTTTTTGGTAAGTTTGGTGGGGTGGCTTCCCATGGCATGCTAGTATCAAGGTTATTTTGCAGGCCCTCTGATGCCCCCCACATGTCCCCTCCTCTCACTGTCTGGGGAGAAGGGCCATCAATTTAGCTTTAGACAGGGCCTTTACTGATACAAAAGGAGCAATTAACGAAAACAACCAGTGATTACAATAGCAAACAGGTAGAACTCCATGTTGGCAGCAACTGGTTTAACTGGTTCATCCTGCAACTTTTTTTTTTTTTAATTTGGCAGATTTTTTACTTATAACACCACTCACTTCTTAAAATTCCTCCTCCAGTTCCAGGACTAGAATCTGTGCCCATTCCCAATCTCCAGCAGGATTCGTGCCCATTCCCAATCTTCAACATCATCCTTGTCCATTCCTGGGATTATCACAAATCTTCAGGGTTATCCCAAAAACTCCATTCCCTCTGGATCATCACAGCTTCTCCATCCCTGCCCTCTTTTTCTGGTTTCTGCCCTCTTTTCCATCCTTTTCTCCCCTTTTCCATCCTTTTTCCCTTCTTTTCTGCCTCTTCCTCTTGGAAAAAGAGGTGGGAAAAAAAACAGGAAAATTGCAGGAAAACCCTGGGAGCAAGAAATTACAATATTATTTAAACAATTAATTAAAAACAGAGAAAAAAACAGAGAAAAAAAGGCATCAAATCCCACCAAAGGGCAGAGAGATTTTTTAAACTTGCTGTTGAAATAAAGATGGAATTTGGCCCCAAAATTCCCACCAAAAATAGGGAAAACCCAAGGCAGAGCAGCTCCATGCACCATGAATCTGATGGAATTCCAGAAGAACCAAGGAGGAAGCGGAGGGAAAAAAAATGAAGAATTTGGAGAAAATGTGGGGGAAAAGAAAATCAAATGAGCTGGGGACAAAAAGGGAGGGAAAGGAGGACAAAAGGGGGAAAAGTGGGGGAAAGAGGGAGAAATGGGGAAAAATGGGGGTAAAGAGGGATAAAAGGGGGAAAGGCAGAAAAAAGAGGGAGAAATAGAAAAAAGAGGGGGAAAAGCAAGGGAAAAGGAAAAATGGAGAAAAGGAAAACAAGGGGGAAAACAAAGGGAAAAAAGGAGATGGAAGAGAAAAAGGGGGGAAAGGAGGAAAAAACAAAGAAAGCCCCAGTTTAACAGCCACTCAGTCTCTGGGGACACCCAGTGGTGTCACCTTGATCTGGTGTGCCCCCTGCTCAGGATCACCCCCTGGTCCATGTGCCCCTCAGCCCAGTGTCCCCCATGTCCCAGCGTCTCCCCCGTCCCAGCACCACCCCTGTGCTGGTGTCCCCCTTGCTCGGTGTCATCCCCTGGTCTGTGCCCCTCCTTGTCTTAGGCTGCAATGCAAGATGTAACCAGCAGTATGTATTCCATCACCATCTGTTGAAACCAGGGGGAGCTGTGTTCTTTATCTCTTCCATGACCCATCCCTCATAACTCTGGGGGGATATCCTCTGTTAATGGGCCAGCTGTTAAAACCAAGTGGGGCAGTTTTCTTTATCTCTGCCACAACCAATCCTCTGTCCAGGGAAATATCTTCAGTTAACGGGCCATTGAGTGCTACTGCATGACTGACAAAATTATATCACCCCATTGTGAGAAGCTCCGCCCAGAGGGAGGAGCCAAGCATTCTTACCTGGATTTTATCTGAGATTTGGAACACCAGAGCAGCCTTCTCCCACTGGATTCCCAGAGGAAGACCAGGCCCATCTGCACCACTAGACCTTCAGAGGAAAACCACACCCTTCTAAAGGATCACTGCCTTAATAGAACCCCATCCGTCCCTCCAGGAGGACTGCAGCCACCATTTAATTGGACTGCGACCAACACGCTGACCAACAGGGTCTCAGGTTGGATTCTGACTCTCTCTGTGATATTTTTGTAGTACTACACTTTTATTTCAATTTTCCTAGGAAAGAACCCTTATTCCTATTCCCATATTTTTGCTTGACAGTCCATTAATTTCAAAATTGTATTAATTCAGAGGGAGTTTACATTTCCCATTTCAAGGGAAGCTCCTACCATTGTTAGCAGACATCTGTCTTTTCAAATCAAGACAGGCAGAGGGACCATGAAACCAAACACGCTCATTCCTTGTTTTCCCCCAAAGCAGGATTTCCCATTCCCAAACCTTGGCCCAAGGGAGGAGAAGGGGGAGACCACAAGGAAGAGAGAGATGGCCCGGGAACTTGATGCAGGTGAGGAGGAAATCAGTGCCCCTCTCCCCCTCTCTCCCACTCCATCGCCCAGCCTAGCACAGCCCCCAGCTGCAGGACAACCCTGCTGCCAAAGCTGTCCTGCTGGGGATGCACTGCGGGGATCTCCTTGCCCTTCCCTGTGGCACGGAGGCAAATCCCATCCTCTCCTTGTCATTCCTCCCCCAGACCAGGAGCTGAGGATGGAGACCAGAAAGGACAAATCCCCACGGCAGAACCTCGTGGAAGAGGACATTTTGAGCAGCTCCACAGCACAGGAATCCAATGGGGAGGAAAATTCCCAGAGATCCCAAATGAGGAGGGGCTGCAAATGCAGATCACAGGGATCTGAGGAGGAAAGACCCACCCTGTGCCAGGGAGGTGGCTGGAGCTCAGAGCTGGGGGTCCATGGCCAGCTCCAGGATGAGGAGAATCCACATCAGTGCTCACATTGTGGGAAGAGCTTCAGGTGGAGATCAGAACTGAACCGCCACATGAGAATCCACACAGGGGAACAGCCATACAAGTGTAGGGAGTGTGGAAAGAGCTTCAGGACGAGCTCTGAACTGACCAGACACCATAGGAACCACACAGGAGAACGGCCCTTCAAGTGTGCCATGTGTGGGAAGAGTTTCTGTGACCGTGCCGACCTGATCAAACACCTGAGGAGCCACATGGGGGAACGGCCCTACTTGTGTGAGCAGTGTGGGAAGAGCTTCATCCAGAGCTCCCATCTGATTGTCCACATGAGGAGCCACAGTGGGGAGAGGCCCTACAAGTGCCGAGAGTGTTGGAAGACCTTCAGTCACAGCTCTAGCCTGATTGTCCACCTGAGATGCCACAGCGGGGAGAGGCCCTACGAGTGTGAGCAATGCAGGAAGAAGTTTCTGAGCCGTGCCTCTCTCATCCACCACCAGCGCATTCACACAGAGGAGAGGCTCTTCCACTGCCCTGACTGTGGGAAGGGCTTCAACCACAACTCCAACCTCATCAGGCATCGTCGCATCCACACAAGCGAGAGGCCCTACGAGTGTCCTGAGTGTGGGAAGAGCTTCTCACAGAGTGGTAACTTGACCAGACACCGATGGAGCCAGCACTAAGGAAAGCCCTATGTTGAAGATTGCAATGCAAGATGTTTTAAATTACCATCTGTATGGCAGATTACCTTTGTCAAGTGGGCCGTTTACCTTATCTCTCTTTTTGAGTGACCACATTCACACCTCCCTAGGGAGGGGACATCTGCTGATAACAGCCTATTGAATGTCACTGCATGACTGATAAGAACTATAATAGCCCATAGTGAGATGCTCCATCCAGGGGGAGGAGCCAAGCATTGTTACCCAGATATAATCCAGAAGTTTTTGTAACACCAGCATGGCTTTCTACACGGGATTCCCCAGAGGAACTGCCGCTGCCTCTTCTTACACTCTTCAGAGGAAGAATACATCCTTCTCTACATATCCCCCTTGCTCCAACAGAACCACACCTGATACTTCAGGAGGACTGCAGCCACATTTCCAATTGGACTGCTACCAACACCCCGACCCACAGGGTGTCAGGTTGGGTTCTGACTCTGTCAGTGTTGTTCTAGTTTACTGCATTGTTTATTTTATCCTTTTTTTCCTTTTCCTATTAAAGAACTGTTATTTCCTGCTCCTATATTTTTGCCTGAGATCCCCTTAATTTAAAATTTATAGCAATTCAGAGGGGGGAAGAAGGTTTACATTCTCCATTTCAGGGGAGGCTCTTGCCTTCCTTAGGAGACTCCTGTCTTTCCAAACCAAGACACCCTGTGAGTGCCCCAAGTGTGGGAAAAGGTTTGTGCACTGCTCCAGCTCCATCCCCGACAGTAGGTCCCACCCTGGATGATCCCCGGTGACTCCCAGTGGGCAGAGCCCTGGTGATCCATGGTGCTAGTGATACATGCTGGGAAGACACCTGCCTGGGGGCTGCACATCCTCCTGGCTCTCCATGGTCACCTGAACTCATCCACAGCCCAACGTCAGAAATCCCTTGTGTTGATCCGATTTGTCAACTTCTGATCCCAGAAAAATCTCCCTTTTTGAATCTTCTGGTGTCATGAAGCAACACTGGATAGCCTTGGAGGTCTTCTCCAACATAAATCCATCGTTTTGAATCCCTCTGCTCCATGGGCATCTTCCACAGCCAAATGGGGAGGGACTGGAGCAAACCCCACAATTTTGGAGACAGTAGGGTGGAAACCCTTCCAAAAAAGTTCTTCCCACCCACCTAAGCACATGAATACTCTGCTGGAAAGGACACATAAATTAATTTGTTTTATCCTTGAAATGAAAATGTTGCTGTTCATCTCTTTGAGAGCCCTGAAACTGGGGTAAAAATAAAGGCATCGAACTAAGGCATGTATGGAAGCATGTGGGGTACAATGACGTGTAGGGCCATGAGGGGACACATGGACATGGGGACACATGGACATGGGGGGACATGGCAAACAGACATGGATGGGTACATGTGGGGGCACATGGGGACACAACCCTGGCTGGGGACATGAGGGGTCATGGACTTGGGCGGGAAGATGGGAAACATGAATGTGGACGTGAACTGGGACAGCATCAGTGCCACCACCTGTGCCACCACAGTGCCACCAGCACCTTCATTTTGGTCATGTCCCTGATGCACTTCCTGTCACCACATCCCCACTGTCACCACTGCGGTATCCCAGCTGAATGTCACCACCCACTAGGGCAGGACGGGGACATTGTTCAGCTAAAGAAAATTGGCCCAGAAGTGAGTGACAGCCACCAGTGTGTCCCAGGGCCACTGCACTCAGGGGACCCCAATCACCCCTGGGGACAGGCTGGGGACAGGTTCAGTGTCATGTGCAGGAGTCACGTGGCCCTCTGCTGGGTGTCACCAGAGGCGCCCTGGTGGCAGTGTCCCCACAGTTGTGGCGACATTGTCCCCTGATGTGTGTCCTAGAGGCATCATGTCCCCTCCATTTGTCCCTATCCCCCACCGTGGCTCCCTGTCACCCCTCTGTGTTTCCCTGGCCTGCCCCGTGTGTCCCTGTCACCCCTCTGTGAGTCCCTCTCCCCATCTCCCCACAGTGTTCCTAATGTTGGAGACAGGCACACGACAGAACACACCAAGGTTCTTGCAACAACAGCCAACTTTTATTGAGTGTTTTTCTGATCTCGTTTTGAAGGTGAGTTTTTTATAGTTTTCTGTGGTTTGTCATAATTGGCTAAACTAGAGTCCACCTGGCCAACTGGCCAACAGCTAGCTGCGTCTGCAATGGCCCCAACTTGCTTCCCAACAGTCCAGACTGGCCCAGTTATATGGTTGAGGTATTACATAATTACTTATATAATTAGTTCCATTTTATTTATAAGATTTGGATTATTTATAACTTTGAGGTCTTCAAGGCAGCTGTTAGCCATTGCAGTTCCCCCTTTTTGTTTTTAAATACAAAAGCATTATCTGTCATCCTCTGCAGGGCTTTGCAGGCATGATGATAACAAGTTCTGGCCTGGAGAGTATGCCTCAAAGTTTTTAGTGGATCAAAACATTGTGCATTGTAAATTTCTTTTAACAGAGCCAGCCCTGTGAGGGTCTTGCCCAAGGCATTGTGGTAGTACAACACCATATTAGGTCTTTGATCTCTGCCTTAGGTTGAAAGATTTAGTTGGGGGGATGTATCCTACTTGAAATGTGTTTTTTTTCTGTTAATTGGGCAGCTTTTTTTCATCTCTTCCACAAACCAATCCGTCCTCTGGGAAGATATCTTCTGTTAATAGGCCATTGAGTCTCACTGATAAAATTACATCACCCCATTGTGAGATGCTCCGCCCAGAGGGAAGAGCCAAGTTACAGAGGGTCCAAAGCCATCTACTCTCCCACACAGGAGGAAATCTTGGCTGCTTATGAAGGAGTTCAAGCCTCCTGGACATGACTGACGCAGAAGCACAACTCCTCCTGGCACCCCGACTACCGCTGCTGGGGTGGAAGTTCAACGGAAAGGTTCCCACCACCCAGCATGGCACTGACACTACATGGAGTAAATGGATTGCTCTTATCACACAGCACACCCGTATTGGAAACCTGAATCACCCTGGGATTTTGGAGATAATTACAAACTGGCTGGGAAGCTGAAAACTTTGGTCTCACTGATGAAGAGGAACAAGAGCAAGTGACACGTGCTGAAGAAGCTCCACCATACAAGCAACTACCAGCAGAGCAAACACGCTGTGCTCTTTTCATTGATGGTTCCTGTCACATCATAGGGATGAATTGGATTTGCAAAGCAGCCATATGGAGCCCCACATGACAGGTTGCACATGCTACCAAAGGAGAAGGTGGATCAAGTCAACTTGCTGAACTCAAGGCCATTCAACTGGCCCTAGATGTTGCTAAAAGAGAGAAGTGGCCAAAGTTCTGCCTTTATACTGATTCATGGATGGTAGCCAATGCTCTGTGGGACTGGCTGAAAAGGTGGAAAAAGGCCAACTGGCAGCATAGAGGAAAACCAATCTGGGCTGCTGACGAATGGAAAGACATTGCCCCTTGGGTAGAGAAGCTGCCTGTGAAGGTCTGCCATGTAGATGCCCATGTCCCTGAGAGTCGGGCTAATGAGGAACCACTGAAACAGTGAGCAGGTAGATCAGGCTGCAAAGATATGTGTCCAAGAGAGACCTAGGTTGGGAACACAAGGAAGAGATATCCCTAGCTCGATGGGCCCATGATGCCTCAGGCCATCAGAAAAGATACCACCTCTAAGTGGCCACAAGACCGAGGGGTGGATCTAACCATGGACAGTATTTCTCAGGTTATCCATGACTGTGAGACGTGTGCTGCCATCAAGCAGGCCAAGCCAGTGAAGCCGCTCTGGTATGGCAGGCGGTGGTTCAAATATAAATGTGGGGAGGCCTGGCAGACTGACTGCATCACACTGCCCCAGACACACCAAGGCAAGTGCTACGTGCTGAACACCTGGTGGGAGCCACCACTGGGTGGCTGGAGACCTACCCTGTGCTTCATGCTACTGCCTGGAACATCATCCTGGGCCTGGAAAAGCAAGTCCTGTGGAGACATTGCACCCCTGAGAGAACTGAGTTGGACAATGGGGCCCATTTCAAGAATGGCCGTACAAACTCCTGGGCCAGAGAACATGGCATGGAATGGATAGATCACATCCCTTATCATGCACCAGCTGCCAAGAAAGTTGAACAGTGCAGTGGACAACTTTAGACTACTGTGAAAAATGGGTATTTTATGACTGTCTTTTTGCAAATATAAAAATTAATACTATATGTGTTATGTTTGAAAGTTATGCTGTATTAATTTTCTTAAGTAGTGTGTTAAATATAGTTTTAAGTTATAACATAACAGAAACTATGCTATGCAGAATACTTTTTCAAAGAGAGGAATGAGGTACTTGCACCAAGATTGCAGCCACAGGACACCTAAATCTTTCTGAGAAAAAGAATTTATTGCTCCCTTCTCAGAAGAAATTAACTTTTTCCTGCCTCCATCAGCCCTGAAGACACTGTCAGGATCCAGAGGAAGAAGTTGACACTGACCAGACAAAATCCTGTGTTTGAATGGAATTTATGCATCATGTATGAGATGTATGAATATGCAACAGGCTATTTCTTTTAAGGGTTAATCCTCTGTTAATTAACGTGTGTTCTTTTTCGGGCTTATTTTGCCCAGAAAGAGGTACCCGAAATGTCCATAATTCTTTGTTTTTATTGTCTCCTATTGTCCTAATCCTAACTGTCTGAATTTTTATTACTCTAATTATATTACTATTTTTATAACCATTTTATTACTATTAAACTTTTAAAATTCTTTTAAAAGTGATTGTCGTTCTTCACAGACCCCACGGGAGGGACCCCCCCACTGGACCAGGGAAGGAATTCTTGTCCCTGAGGCAGAAACAGTGGCAGGAACTGACCATGACTCCCATCCCCTCTCCCTGCCCCGCTGGGCAGCGCAGGGAGGGAGTCGGGAATAAAGTGAAGTCTGTGAAGAACAAAGAGGTCGGGAGAAGGTTCTTTTCCAATGTTTATTTTACTCTTCATTCTGCTGTTCTGATTCACTCAGTCCCAAATCCAATTCATTTTCCAACCTCGGGGCTGTTGTGGCCATGATGGCGCTCCCTGAGTGACCTCTCCCTTCCCTTATCTGCGGGGCACGGGGGAACAGGGGGTGCAAGGGGGTATTGGTGCAAGATGAGGGGGGTCAGGGCAGTCTTTATGCCAGGGATGGATGTGCAGGGGGAGAGAGGGTTCAGACCTGGATATGGTGGTGAAAGAAGGTCCCAGTGTCAGGAATGGGGGATCAAGTGGTGTCTTAAGTGGGAAATGGGGGTGTGTATTCTATTCCTATCTGTTAGAGGTGGGGCAGTTATCTTCTGTTAATTGGGCAGGGTTTTTTATCTCTTCCACAACCAATCCTCCCTCTGGAAAATATCTTCTGTTAACGAGCCATCGAGTCTCAATGCCTGACTGATAAACCTCCATCATCCCCCTGTGAGAAGCTCCGCCCAGAGGGAGGAGCCAAGCATTCCTAACTGGATAGAATCTGAGATCTGGAAGACCACCATCAGCCTTTTCCTCTGGATTCCCAGAGGAGCAGCCCTTCCCACTGGATTCCCAGAGGAAGACCAGGCCCATCTACAGCACCACTGGATCTTTGGAGAAAGACTACACCCTTCTACAGGATCACTGCTTCAACAGAACCACACCTGACACTCCAGGATGACTGCAGCCTCCATTTCAATTGGGCTGCTACCAACACCCTGACCCACAGGGAGTCAGGTCATATTCTGACTCTGTCAGTGTTCTTTTGTATTACTGCATTGTTTTAAAAATTTTCTTCCCTAATAAAGAGTTATTCCTGCTCCCATATCTTTGCTTGAGAGCCCCTTAATTTCAAAATTATAAAAATTTGGAGCAGAGGGATGTCCATTTTTCCATTTCAGGAGAGGCTCCTGCGTTCCTCAGCAGACACCTGTCTTTTCAAGCCAAGATAAGTGGTCTCATTGTCAGGGAACAGAGGGGACGGGGGCATCCCTGGCCTGGAAATTGAGTTCCAGGGACCTCCTGTGGCACAGAAATTGTGAATCAGGGGTGTCAAGGTTTAGGCCTAGCACAATGCCAGTGCCCCCATGGAAAATCCTCTCCCTGGTTCCTGCTGTGAGATGTGACCAGGAATAAGCAAAGCAGTCCTCTACTTAAAAATATAGAAAACAAAACTTTATTAACTACACACTACATAGAAAAGAAAAGAAAATAAAATCTCAAGGAAAATGAAAACTCTACAGAATACAGCTCCTCCTCCTCCCCCCACCAAATTCCCAATACAATTACATCTTCTGGTCCAGCAAAAAAACCACCCTTAAGAATACTCAATCTTCAATTCCTTAAGAGGAGGAGTCCTTCTTGTATGCCCTGGGCTTTTGGTCACGTATCACCACCCGGATTGGAGATCGTGAACCCCTCCTCCCATGCTCAGTGCTCTCACCACTGAACATGGACCAGAGCTACTTTGAGGGTTGTCTTTTTAAGGATTCTGACGTCCCACTCCAAAAAAGGCACAGTCTCCACTTTGGGACATCTGTCCCCCCCATTATTTCACCTCCTGGGCCGGGACGCTTCCAAACTGCCCTCTTAACTCTGGGACACGGCGGCTCCCCCTGAAAATAGTCTCTGTATTGCAGGAACAGTCCATGGCTATACAAAAAGCGTCCAGCAAAAAATGCCACTCCACATCTCTTCCACCCCGGGCTCTTCTCACAATCTCTCCCCTGCTCAGACCTTTAAAAACTTGCTCAAATCCTTCTTCATCCTCTCCAGGAAGGGTCAGTACTCTGCAAAAGCTTTCATTGTCCAAGAAAGGGTTAAAACTCCACAGCTCACAACCCACAAGCAGCCGGACTCCTCCTCGGCACAACCCCCCTCCTCTCCATAGGCCGGGCAGGCTGGCAGCACATGATATCGAATTTCAAGGCTACAGCCCAGTCCCAAGCAGCAAGCACAGACACAGTCTCTCTCTCTCTCTCTCTCTCTCTGTCTCCCCAGGGCAGGGGGGGGGGCTGCCCAATGGCTCCCGGTGTTTCTCTCCTCCACCCTTCCACCCTGGCGGGGGGGGGCCAGGACAGGCTTACCCCCATCTCGATCCAGGCCCAGGCCTACCACATGGCTGCCCCTCCCCCGCCCAGCAGCAACAGCTGGAGCGGGGGAGAGGTCCGTCCTCTTCCACGCTGAAGTCCCAAGAGAGGTTCCCAGGGGCAGAGCTCTGCTTTTAACCCCTGTGTGTTCTCAGAGGCATATCCAACTCTCAGTGGTCAATCTAGGTGTCAATATCAGACCTAGGCAGACAATTGGACTGACCACAAAAAATCCCAGAAGTCCACTTGCTCTCAAACTACGACAAGGGGGTTTCCTGTATGGGAAATGTAGCTTCAGGGAAATCCCCTTCCTGGAAACGGGGGTTCAGAGGGGGCTCAGTGCCCGCAAATGGAGGTTCAGAGAGGTGCTGATGCCCAGATACGGGGGTTCAGAGATGTACTCGTGCCTGATAAGGAGTAACAGGGGGTCCCGGCCCTGGCCAGGATGTGCAGTGAGTCATAGTACCCAGGAATGGTGGTTCAGGGGGTTCAGGGAGGTCTCAGGGCCAGATAAGGAACATGGGTGTCCTGGTGCTGGGGAAGGCGATTCAGGGAGGTCGCAGTATGCAGGAATGGGGGTGGATGCTGTTCTAGTACCGGGAAATGGAAGTTCAGGGGTTCCCAGTGCCTGGAAATTTCGGTTCGGGGGATTCTGGGTGCTGAGGGTCCCCCTTACCTCTCACTGCCCCCTCCCCCCAGGTCCCTCCAGGAGCGCCCCCAGCCCCAGCGCTGGAGCCAATCCGCTGCTCTGCTACGGCCCCGCCCCCAGAGCCGCCATTGGCGCTGCTCCTTCCTGCCTGCCAATGTTATACCAAGGACTCTGTGACGTCACTGGTCGCCGGGCAGATCGCGGCGGCGCAGAGCAAGGAACACGGAACCGAAAGGTCCCGAGGGAGCGCAGGGGGAGGGGACGGGGGAATTCCAGGGAATTCCCCGGGATCCCCCACGGCATCTCCTGGGACCCTCCTCGGCCGTGCTGAACTCGCTGGAGCTGCGCTCAAACTCTGCCTGGAGCCCCTGGGATCGGCCCAAATCGGGGACAGCTCCGGGATCCACGGATCCATTTCTTCCTGCGGCTGTGGCTCCCACCCCTGGCGGAGCAGGACTGGGCGCTGGGACCGCGATCCCTGATCCTCAATCTCCTTCTCTCTCTCCTGTGTTCTCTTCTTTCCTCCAGGTGATCATAAACCCCAGTGCAGCTGCAGAGCCCCGTGCCCAGGCCGGGTTTCCCAGCAAAGGGAGGCCTGGGGGTGAGGTGCCCTGGGCTGGCCGGAAATGGGGTCCGGGGGTCCCTGGGCTCATGGAAACAGGGGATCCAGGGGCTGCCAGAGGAGGAGAGCTGGGAAAGGGGGTGCAGGGTGTGTCGGTGCAGGATAAGGGGGTGCAGGGGATCCCGCAGCTGGGGAAGGAGATGTGGGGGCATCCCAGTGCCCAGGAATGGGGATTCAAGGAGGTCCCAGGAGGCTCCCCAAAGCTCCTCCCAGGGGGGAGCAGGAGCTGGGTCAGGACTCTGGGGAGAGAAAAGGGGGTGTCCCCAGCATGGGGGGCACATGGGAGAGTCACAAGTGCTCCCAGGTGGGACAGGACCACCAGGGACCCCCCCCTCACCTTCTCCCATAGTGGAGGCTGAGCCCCAGCCAAGGCAGACAAAGCCCAACATGAAGCCCCCGAGCCCTGGCAGCACCTTGGGTGTGGATGTGACAGGATGGTCAGAGAGCGAGAAAGCCAGGTAAGTTTTCTCACTGAGGACTTGTGAGACTTTTAGGGAGTTGTAGAGAAATGATGATAGCTTGTTATTATAAACAACCTGCAGGTGGTGTTTTCCTACTCTCTGTTTTCCTGTTTTTCTCAAGGACTGTTTATAAGAAAGGTGGTTTTTGTTAATTAGCCAGTCAGGTGAAATGTATTGATTGACTGACCAATCTGGTCTGAATGTATCAGTCTATAAAAAGAGAGAATTTTCATATTAAAACTACTGCTGTACAAAGCAGCCTTCTTGTGAGTCTGTGCCGCTTCCTTACTCAGCAGTGACATTTGGGGGGCATCCAGCGGCAGCTCCAGGGGCAGGAGGGGCAGGATCCGGGAAATGGCGGTGGCTGCTGGGAAGGGACTGGCATGAACTGGGACAGGCCGAGATACATTGAGACGCACTGTTATACACCATGATACACTGGGACACACCAGGATATGTTGTAGTGCACTAGACAGCTTATTTAGTTAGTGTCCTTACCCTGGATTATGTAAAGGTCACATGGACTGTTCCCCCTTTTCCTATCAGATGGTATGTTCCCAAATCCCCCCTTTCCCTTGGTGGTCGGTTTCCGAGGTGTCCCCACACCTGGCCCCTCCCCAATGCACCCCATTGGCCACAATTCCTTTCCCCCGCCCCCTCTCCCTTGGGGACAAAACCAGCTGCAGGTCGAGGCCCAGTCTCTTTCCTGCCTGGTCTCATCCCAGGTGTGTCCTGACGCAAACCAATAAACTTTTGCCTTCTGATCTGCCTGGGATAAGTAGCTGGTAATTCAGGAGTTTACGTTTGTTGACCTAACAGAAGGTTAGAGCTAGGAGATGGAAGCCCAGTGTCTCAGGGTTTTTTCCCTCAGCCATTTAGATCCCTTATAACTTGGGTGGAAAGAAGGTGCAAAAAGAGATCTGAAACAGATAGCACGGGCATCTCTCGTTGTTTCCTGTGCGGTTTCCCAGCAACAATGCCACCTTCCTTCTCTCTGGGACTCTGAAGCCGTTTCTGCCCCTAAAAGACTGAGAGATGGCCATGGCGGTGCGGGCTGCTTTTTCCCGTGCGTTTGCCAGGGGTGGATGTGCCCGGGTGGCGACAGCGGCGGAGTACCGATAGCCAGCTGCTCCACAGGCGGCTACCCTCCCTAACCCGGTTTCCTCTCTCGTCCCTTCTTGGGAAGGGGACGGCAAGACTCTGCCAGTTTTTTTCTGATTGGCTGTGGGCTAAGTGCTTTTCATCCTGGAGGTTGACCTTAGCTCCTGGAAGCAAATATGGGTGCTAAGTTTTTCCTGAAGCATTTATACCCTAATATTAGAAAACCATGGTGTTGAGTCTCCAAAACAGTTTTGAAACAGCTGGCTATCTTTCAGTTTCCTCGTTTTCCACAGAATGTTCATCCTTCTCCCCCAAGGAATGGAACAGTGTCTCAGTTTGCCAGTGTTCCTGCCGCCAAGTCCCTTCCAGGTCCCACAACCCTTCCTTCCCTCAAAAGCCACCCTCTGACCTCCCACCTCTCCCTAGACCCCTCTCTCTCCACAATGGCTGGCAACCCTTCATAACCCAACCTTCACTCATCCTTCTGTTACATCTCTCCTGTAACCCGCTCCTCCCCTCCTTTTCCCCTGTAACCCCCCCTGGTTCCATCCTTCTCCCCCCACGGTTGTCCCCACCCCTGCCTGTTTCCCCCACGCCATCACCTGCCCCGGGTCCCAAGAGGGTGGGGCCAAGGGCTGGGGGGCCCCTTACCTGGTTCCCCGGGGGTGGGGCAGGGGACGGATGTCCCCCTCCCAGTTACCAAGGCGCTGGAGTGGGAGGGCAGAGAGGGGGTGTACTCCTCCCAGCCTCCATGGGGGAGGGGGCCCTCCTCCTGATACCCAAGGCAGTGGGGCTGGGAGGGGGTCCCCTGCCCGACTAATGGGTGGCGCTGAAGGAAGAGATCCCAGGCCCGAAAACCAGGAGGAAGAAGTCATCCCCTTGGTAGCCCCTGTTCAGTATAGGGGGAAGGACTGCCCTAGAACATATCAGCCTTCTCATATCACTCAAAGCGTGAATTATGCAAAAGTCAATTAGAATTTGGGAGACATAGTGAAATTTTTTAGAAGCATGATGAAAGCTACATTAACATCCTTGAATTTGTTCCCACTGACATTGTGGATCTTTTCCGGTGCTTGCTTACCCAATCTGAGTTTGAATTATGGGTCAGTTCCTGGAAAAGATCTCTTAGAGATCTCGTGGAAGAACTCAAATAAACCCCTCCAGGTGCCAAAGACTTAGAAAATACTAACATTACTTATGAGCATCTGTGTGGTGAAGGGGTGTGGGCTAAGCCTGAGGACCAAGCTCGGGTGGCTTCAAAATTCATTCTAGATAAGATTTCAAACGCTGCAGAGAAGGCTTTTAACCAACTACCAACGGCAGAAGCTAGTGGTAGTTTCCTTGACATTAAACAATCTCCTTCAGAAAGTTTCTTGCAGTTTGTTGACCAGCTCCGTGCACAGGTTGAGAGACAAGTACGGGACCCCAAGACACAGATGGAGATAGTGAAAGAGATGGCACAGAGGAATGCCAATGAAGTCTGCAGCAGGGTGGTCATGGGACTGCCTCTCAACAGCCCACCTACACTGGCAGAAATGATGGAAGCCTGTGCTAGGAAGGCAGAACTGTTTGCCACCAAGCGAGGCGTGGTCAAAGCCGCAGACCCAGACTGTGGTAGCTGTATCTTCAGGAGTCAGGAGACAACAGATGTCACCAGAACAACTTCAACATGTGCTTGGTTTCCTATGCTTTTAATGCGTGTCACTGATCCCTCTTAGTTCCATGTCTTAGCAAAAAAAACACAGTTATTCTTTCTAATGTGTTTTCCAAGAAGTGAAAAAACCGACTTACAGTAACACCTGTCACTGTCAGGAATCAGAGGAAGATCCAGTCATCCTGTTTCCAGACCAGTCCTTCGAGGTGGTGGGGTCCCAGTGAGACTCAGAACAGGCACTTAGCTGTTCAGAGTCAGCCAGATGTAGGATTCTGGCATCACATCCATAAACTTTTAAAGGAAACTAATGAAATTGCTGACTGCAGGGACCAGAATTGAGAATTTAAACAGTTGTGCTTGACCAAGGCAGCAATTAGTTACCTAAGTTATCTGTCAGAACAGATGGGCATCTTAGGAGAAGAAATGATGGATGTACAATTTTATTTGAGCTCATTTAGATAAGTAAACTTGGGAGGAGTACAATAAAAATTTAATGTAATAATGCCTTTTAATCAATATATCAACATTGCAGTTTATTTTTAAATAAGGACACTCATTAAATTCATAATTGCTTGGAACACCACTCTCTATTATAAGAAAAACTTGAGCCTATGATCACCACTTGGACAGTGTATTTAAAAACAGAGATTAATATGGCATAGAATTTCTTTAATGATCAGTAGAAGTTTTCCCATCAAAACTAAAGATACAGATTTAGTCAACTAGAAGGGAGGAAAAGAAATAACTAGAATAACCAATTTCTTAAAAGTAAATGGTGAGCTATCCACCCCATTGGATAGCAAACTTAAAAAAAAGATTTTTATAAAATTTCAAAACTTACAAAAAAAGTGGCTACAAATTCCTGAATGAAACACTGAAAATTAAATAAAATACAGTTAGAGAGAAAAATTTAGTATTTTTTAGACCTTCAAAGTTATTCACATGTTAAGAGCGTTGAATTATTCGTAGTGGTTCTTTTTTAGTTAACAGAAAAGGAAAAAAAATTATTCTTCACAGAACAATTCTCTAGCTGTACCAATCTTATATTACCTATAGAAGTGAAATGAAAAACTCAGTCAGGGTTATTCTCTGGAAGCTAGGGCAAGTGGAATTACTTGTTTAAGCCAGAGATAAAGTGAATTCAGGGTTAATTAATCTGAGAAATTTGATAGCAATACCTACCAAGCTGATGAGATTTTACAATGATTTTTTTTTCTGTTAGAAACTGCTTTCTGCATGTACAAAATTTTTTGAGAGACCTTTTAATTGCAAGGACAAGATACTTTCATTAGGTGGTATGAGTGAAATAGGATGACAAATCTAGGAAAACCTGCCCAAGCACTTTCCTGTCCATACACTTCCAGACTTTTGATGGGCTCAGAAAATGAAGACAGAAGTGAGGAAAGATTTGCACTTTTCTTTTTTATCTGACCTTCTGAAAATCTTCTGGGAAATCCAAAAAATTGGACTTGAAAAGATTTTGTGGGATCTTCATACCCTCCTCCATGCTCTCCAATGAAAAGGAGAGAGATTAAGAATAAATTTATTTTAATTTTCACCTCAATTTACAGTAGCTCTTTGTTGTTGCTTGAATTTTAGACCTTATAAACCATTTCAAAGTGGACGGATTGAAATGTAGTCACCTGAGAGCCAAAGCATGGTATGCTCCGGAATACCACCAGCCATATATTATTTATCAGATCTAAAGGAGAACAAACCTGCCATTCTGTTGTCTGGAAGGAAAAGGAAGCACCAGATCAGGGCTATGAGAGAGCAATGAGGTCATGCCAGTTACATCAATGCCATAAAATTCATATGTCATAAAATTAATTCAAATAATGGCTTGCCAAATCAGGCTTTTTAAACCACAAATAAATACAAAAGAACTACAAGACTAATAGCCGAGAGGACTTAGACTGAATCTAGGTTATGATAACAATGTCATTTATAGTGCAAATGGCATTACAAAGTGATACAACAAAGTCAATACAGAGAGGGAAAAACATTGTATTTTCAGAGAACTTAATTAAAAAATTCCTGAGAATAAAAACCCTACTCTTGGACCTCCAAATAATCACAGAAGTTTGTTCATCCTTTCTGAACTTTAAAAGGGGTTTTAGTGTTCTGAATCTCAGGACACATAATAAGCACTTATTTCTCTGCTGTCTGTGATAAATATCAATGCTAGGCAGACAAAGGATATAAAATAGATGTACATCTTCACAATAATGTCCAATGACAAGAAAGTCCCCTGCTGTTGGGAGGAATCAACACTGAGGCCTGTTGTCTTTAAATCACCAGCTATGATTTAAAGGGATAAACTTATTTTTAACTTGTATAATCAGCTATATCCATGTTAAAAAAATATTAAATTATAAAGATTTAATGAAAAGTAATAATTTTTCTTTATGTACAATAATCTAGAAAAATTCTAAACCCATATTCATTAATATCTACAAAGTTAGATTAAATTTAATTGAACATGGTGAACTGTAAAAACTATTTTTAACTCTTTTGTAGACAGATCTTGCATTATGAGCTTCAAACTAAGATCCAAATTTTAATTTTCTGCTCACAGTTTCATTTAATTATTACTGGATATATTTTACAGGTTCAGGGTGCCCCACAACAGTTAAGTGTTAATCTTAGTTTAAATGTTAGTTTTTATTTTTTTGTTTTTCCTGGTTTGGGAGTTGATGGGGTTTTATTGGGTTAATAGTGACTCTTTACCTCTTGTTTTTTTTTTGTTTTGTTTTGTTTTAAATGAACAGTTTTCTGTTCTTTATCTCTTTAATAAAAAGCTCTGTACTTTCAAAATACAAAAGTATTTAATGTAGAAAGACTTCCTGCATTAAAAAAATGCTGAGGGGCTGAGGTACCAGGACATGTGGAGGCAAACTAAGCTGTTAAGATTCAGATGGCCAAATTAATTTACCATGACTGGAGGATGTTTGGACATGTAAGCTGAATCACTTTGTTTATTGCAGGGGGTGGTAAAATCATCACACTAATGGGATTCTACTGCAGGGAAATTTTGTCACTTGAATTTCGTAAACTGGCGCAAATCCATTCATGGATATTCCAAAATCTTTTCATTGCTAATTTCACTCAGATTTTAATGTTTGAATTCACACCAAGGGCTTTAATGTAAATCTACAGTAATAAGTACCTAGGATATTTGTGAACAAACAAAAGACAGTAAAACCAAAAACAAACCAACAAATAAATAAAACCACCAAAAAACCAACTTCAACATGAGCCAGTATCACTCATACAAAAATTAGCTGGTAATAGTGTTGCAAAGTCTCTGGAGTTAACATAAGATTAGCTTAAGCATCTGTCTTTAAAACAAAAGAGAAAAAAGCATTTTCATGAGAAATTGCTGGTTGTATGATTTTTTCTGATTGCACTAGAACTAAAATAATTTTCTGTATAATTGATTTAAAGAACAATTACTTAAAAGCATTAAGCTCAGTGTAAGGAATAATTTTTTCATGTCCCAAGAGAACAAACTGACTTGGAGCCAGCAAGGTCATAATGAAAATTTCACCCGTGGCATAC
>JALJVW010001825.1:0-12033 GCA_024865655.1 Emberiza elegans
ACATCAGATAAGCCTGGATAAAAACTCGGCTAACCTATTTTTCCCCCCTCCTCCAAACAGCCAATTCTGAAGCACTGAGCAGAGATCTGCCCGGGAGGAAAAGCAGAGCCAATCTATGAGAACTGACATGCGAGCTCTGGTGAGGACGGCTGCTCCCCCGGCCTTGGTGTGGTACCTCCTGAGCTCCCATTCCTGTGGCGGGAGTGTTTCTCCTCTCATCCAGCCAAGCCAGAGACGTCCTAGGGAACGAGCAGGTAAGGTTTAAGGACCGAGATCTCCCAAATAAGAAGTGACATGGCAAAAGGAAATGGCCTCAAGCTGCAGCAGGGAAGGCTTAGATTGGCTTTGAGGAGAAATTTCTTCACTGAAAGGGTGGTCAGGCATAGGAGCAGGCTGCTCAGGAAGTCCCCATTGCTGGAGACATCTAAAGAATGTCAAGACGTAGTGTTTAGGGGGCCTGATTTGGGTGGGGGCTTGGCAGTGCTGGGGTAGCAGCTGGGCTCGATGACCTTAGAAGGCTTTTTCCGACCTAAAAGGATCTTATGGTTCTGGAAATCCTTGACCCCTCTGGATCTTTGGGGACCCCAGCCCTGGATACAGCACAGCATGTACGGTTCTCCCAGCAGAGCAGAAAATATCAAAACTCAACTCAGTAGTAGGTTAATGAGCTACAACAAATGTGATGAGTATTTACTTTTGTTTTCTTTGAATGTTGTGCAATTGTAAACCAGAACTAATTTAAAATAGGTACAAAACCCAGGAAAAAGTAGATAAAGAAATATCAGCAAAATTTTAAAATGAAGCTTTATGAGCCTTGAGAATTGAAAAGCGTTGTATTTCTAGAAAGATATCCCGTTTTCCTAAATTTGGATGTGAATTTTCCTAAAACCTCATTTCCATCTTTCTTTACATACTTCATTTAGACTAGGCTAGGCTCTGGATAGGCCTGTTTGTAGAAGTTTTGGTCCTGCTGCCAAGAAAATGTGTTGCTGGATGATCTTGAGGAAGGAAGAACTTGATAGTCTTGAGAGAAGAGGATGTGAACTAAGGAATGATGTGCCTGAGCACATCCCAGAAATCCCAAAAGATTGAGGATGCCAACCTAGCACGTGCTATTCCTCCCGATATTTTAAAGTCTGGACCTGCCAAAACTCAATGCTCTCTTCATAACCACATGGAATGCACGTGATAGCCAGACAAAGGACACCTGCTCCCTGAAAAAGACAGGGATTGATTTCTATCAAAAGTAGTTGCCCACAGCAATATGAGTTTGTTCTGCCTTTCATGGTTTTTTCTTGTCATCAAATGGAACCAGAGAAAGTCAATCTCCTGCAGGATAAAATGGGATTAAGGTACTGCTGTTCTCCATCAGCTAAAGGATTTGGTACTACAGTTAAAGTTAAATGCGTCTAAAGTCCAGCTATTATCTGTATCATATACCTGGAATTTAATTGAGGAAAAATGACATTGAAATTCACTTAAAAATTAAAAAAAAAAAAAACAAAAACCTATGAGATTGGTGAAAGTGACAGAGAGAAAATAACACCTGTTAGAACTGCAAATCTTGCATCACCAGTCACATTACTCTGGCCAAAATAGTATTTTTGTAGTCCTGAATTCTGAACAGCAAAATATCATCATCACAATGCCTGACCAGGGAGACTATATAAAAATCAAATCAAATCAAATTTCAGGCTTAATTATAGCAATACAAATTAAAATGTATTGTCCTCTTTCATAGCCGAAGGCAATAAAGCATCACTTGAAGTGGCATTTATGAGAAAAAAAACAGTTAGGTACTGTAATTTCAAATGAATAGGAGCAAGAAGAATTACTGAAACCCATTCTAATCTCCATTTTATAACATAAAAATGTGGCATTGTTCTTATATTTTTATTGCCTGATGATTTTAAAATTGCAGAACCAGTGTACCCATGTTTCTGTCGCAGTAAAAAAAAGCATCAATATTGTTATACCTTCTCTGAGTGACATGCTTAGACTGGAGCATGTGTTAATAAGCTTTTTATTAAGCGTATGCTAATCAACATATGATTATTGAATGGAACTCCATCAATCTTGCAGCCATTTTCTCTGTGAAAAAATGTTCTTTAGGACATGGCTGGGAGAGGAATTTGGAAAAGACAATCTGCAGAGTTTTAAAACCTATTATTATTACCCCATTATATGTTTAAGAGTACTTTTTCTAGTTGATTTTTGTTGGTTTTTTTTTTCTTTTCTGTACACATATGAGGTAGTATTTGCAGAAAAGCAAATGATGCAAGACAAGCTACTTTCCAGTTTTATGGTACGTTGCTCCTCTCCAGATTTTCTGGCCACAGTCTTTCCTATTAAAAACCTCCATCTCTAGAGGAAAATGTAGAAGGCAAATGCCCATTAAAATTTTGCTGCCTGCTCTATCAAGTAGAGTCATTTAATTGCATCAAGTGACTATCTAACTGATGCACTAAAATGATAAAGCTCCAGTCGAGCCTCCATTTCACAAACATCTCTGTTGTTAATCACACACCCTTAATAAGATGGACCCTATATGTCTTTGCAAGATTTTTACACTTTTGCCATTTTGGATTACACGAGATTGCACCAAAGTTTGAACATTGTTCAACTTTTCAGAATTTGAATCATTTTGTTGTTGAGTTGTTTTATCACTAGGAGTCCACTGTTTTCTTTTATTACTTCACAGGAGTTAATATCAAAGAAACTTTCCATGAATGCTCTTTTGTGATGGAACTGAAATGAACAGAAAAGATACATTTGCTGTGTGACAGTGAATACTGTCACATTTCTTATGTCTACAATGTTCAGCATGAAATCAAGAACTGCCCACATCATGTATAACTAATCTAACAATTCTGCCCTTTTAACTGTTAGTTCACTACGTGCTGCATGTCTTGGCTGACTTTGAATTTTACACCAAGACTCGCCACTGCATCAGGAGGCTCTATAACCTGTTGGCTCTAGCAGACCAATTCCAGTGCTGAAGGTGTAGATGACTCTCATTCTTTTGAACACCAGGTGCCTGAATCCCACCTTACTCACAGTGCAACAGCAAAGCTAGGAACCCATAGAACATTTTCTACATAAAAGAGATGTCAGTCCTAAAGTTCTAGGCAGGGAATGACAGCATCACTCTCATGGTTAAAATTCAAGCTAGTTCTTAAAAGATGCACTTTTTTTGGTAGTTATGATCAAATCTAAGTAGTACTGGAATTAACATAACAAGCCTCAGAAATTAAAAAGACACTGAGACGAGGAAAACATGCAGCGTAAAATCTGCCTTGTAACAATATTTAATCAAAATCAAGATGTTCATGTCAATTTTCACCAGTGCAGATTTAACCCTCTGTTAACATTGAGATGCTACAGCTTAAGCAGTGCAAAGTAGGAGCCTGCCTTTCCCACTTTGAAAGAGATAATCTCTATCCAGGTTGTACCATCATATGAATGGACCTGTGTAAACATTGACGCATCATTAATTGTAGGTGATGATTTTAGCCTTCTAATAGTCTTCTATAAAGCCAAGCAAAATAATGTCAGTCAGTGAAGTGAAACCTTTCTTTCATTTTCAAACCAAAGCCATTGTTTCTAAAACAAAATTTACATGCATCACAGCAGTGGAGAGAAGTGCTTTTGAAAGGGTGAATTTTATCTGCTTGGAAAATATTTTTCCATGGAAAGCATTTTCTAGGTGATTTACAGTGCTTTTTCTTCAAAGCAGAACAAAATTAAAATGCTGAAGAGCTCATTATATTTCCAAAGTAGACTTCTTGAAGATGGGAGAAGTAAGGGGAAGAAATCAAATTTGATTCTCTAAAAGAATTACAGGGAGACGTTAAAAAAATTTCCAGCAAAAGTCTCAGTAGCAATAACAAACTACACTCTCATCTCCAGCATAAGATTTGAGAGCAGGAGGAAGAAGGGTAATTTTTATGCCCAGCTACCTAGAAGGCTGTCATGGTCTAAAATACTCAGATCTCAACGAAGTACTCAGCTCTTAGTCACTCCTCATCACAAAACATCTGTTATTCATGATTCTGCCTCATGATTTAGAAGCCAAATGGCTAGTAGGAGATTTAAGTACAGCCACTTGGATCTGGCTGACTAAATTTGAAAATTACTTCTGAAATTATACGTGTTTCTTCTGAGACCATCCTTGTTAGAACTCACTCCTATAGACAGTCATCTGTTCTTCAGAAAATCTGAGTGATGTCTAAAGAGTTTTGCAGAAGGTGGAAAACCCTTTTCCCGTAAGGTTTTAATCAAAAAGAGTAGTAGAATTCTTGTTCCTAAAAAACCAAATTTTGAGTATTTGAAAATGCACAATGTAAAGGATGGCCAGCACCGTGGATGCTCCAGCAGGCTCTGATTGCTCTCAACCACCCTCTTCTTACAACCTCCTTCCCAATATCTCCTTCTCCCCATCTCTTTCTCCCTCCAGGGCTGCCCTGGCCACAGGAGCACACCTGATTGTTAACTTTATGCTTCTCTGCAAGTGGTCAAGAACTTTCTCTGGAGTTTGGCAGGGAGGGAGGTGGCACTGGCAGCATAATCCCAACACAGCCATGCTAAGCTCATCCCTGAATCATGGCCCTACACTTACCACCTCACTGCCACTTTGAGTACTCCCTGCAGCCCCAGGAAATTCCTCTGGACTGCACGGAGCTCTCTGTTCAGCAGCACTCCCTTCAGAGGCATGCTGTGACTCTGCCAGCACCTTGGAGAAGAGGAGGAAGGAAACTCTTAGACCACTGCATCAACTAACTCTCAGGAAAAGAGTTAATTGGTGACTTGTTGCACCCGTAAATTAGCAGCCTATGAGAAGCTTCTCCGGGAGCATCCAGCACTGTACTCCTGCTCCCTCGCGCGTCCTTTGTACTTTTTGTAAAAGTAAGACTTTAGAGAGAGGGTTTTCCAGAGGAATATTACACCGAAGGACAGTTGCAGGGTGGTCAGACTGTCCAGAGACTGCTGGTACATACATTCTGACAAGAGCATTGTATAAAATAACCCTTAATAATTTCCAACTAACACTGTTCAGTAGGGTGGATGTGCACGTATGTTCTTCTCCAGCAAAACCTGCTCTGCACAAGTGACAAGGTTGCAGGGGACATTGACAGGCTGGAGAGGTGGGTCTGTGTGGGCATCAAGAATTTCAACAAGGCCAAGTACAAGTTTCTACACCTTGTAGAAGGTCAGGGCAATCCTAGACATGTCCACAGGTTGGGTGGAGAAGTGATTGGGAGCACTGAGGAGAAGGACTTGGGGGTGTTGGTTGATGAAAAACTCAACATGAACCAGCAGTGAGCGCTCACAGCCCAAAATGCCAAACAAATCTTGGGCTGCATCCAAGCCCCATGGCCAGCAGGTCAAAGGAGGAGATTCTACTCCTCTGCTCTGCTGGGAGAAGCTACATGCTGTGCTGTATCCAGGGCTGGGGTCGCCAAAATTTGAAGGGCATGAAACTGCAGGAGCAAGTCCAAAGCAAGGCATGAAGTTGATAAGGATATTGGAGCACCTTCCAGGGTGAAAGTTTGGACTATTCAGCCTGGAGAGGAGAAGGTTTTGTAGAGACCTCAAAGAAGGTCCCAGTATCTGAAGGGGCCTACAGGGAAGCTGGAGATGGATCCAGGAACTGTAGCAATAGGACAGGGAGCAATGGCTTCAGATGGAAAGAGGGGAAATTTAGGTTAGATATTAGGAAGAAATTCTTTGTTGTGCGTGTGGTGAGCTGCTGGAACAGGCTGTCCAGAGAAGCTGTGGCTGCCCCATCCCTGGAAGTGTTCAAGGCCAGTTTGCATGGGTGTCTAAGTAACCTAGTAGGAAGTGTCCCTGCCCATTTCAGGGCTTTGGAACTAGATGATCTTTGAGGTCCCTTCCAACCCAAAGCATTCCACGATTTTATGATTCTGTTGTCTGACTGTAGATTTTTACTCCATGGTCTCTCATCACAAGAGAGATGGAAAGCAAGACTATTTTCCTATGTGCAAAATATACTGTCCCTGCTATTTATCTCCACTCTGCAAGAGGAAATACCAGGCAATGAGTTTTTTTAGTGAGGAGAGATTTAAATCCATAGAAATGGTTGGGAGTGTGCCCAGTTATTTGGACCAAAAGGCAAGCTGCATGCTCAGGTGATGTAAATCACCATAGTTCTGTTCAGGTTAAACATTCACTGCTCAGATCCACCAATCTGATCCAGACAAGGGATAAGTTTCAGAACTGGTTATTATTCATTTGAAGTAAATTACTGGTTATCAATTCATGTGTATCTAACAGAAGACTGCATAATTTATTTTAATCTCATTGGCATAATAAATCTTAATCTCTGTATATGAATTTCTTTGTTGCAATGCTTTTCTTTTCTGCTGAAGCTGTAAAGTAATTGGAACAAGGATGTTTTTATAGCCTGGATATGCATATACCTACACGTACTTTGGCATTTTACGTATTTTTAAATCAAAAACTCTGATGTGAAAAATAAAAATATATTAGAATATATTAAAAGAGGTTCTGTCTTCCAGATGCAAGCTCAGGCTAAGGAACCTCTTCTGAGTACTGAGTTTATCCCAACCATGCATAACATCACTATTGTAGGACTTGGGAATACAGAGAAAATCAAATAGGTCCTCAAATGCTGTTCTTTTTGGCATTCATCCTGAAACTCCAAAATACATTTTCCTCAAAAGAATTGATCAAAATGGGAAAATATGAAATCAAAGGGAATAGTCTCCTGAGATTACAATATGAATTAATAATGCTCTTATTGTATCAGTTGTCTGAGATGGCCTGATTTTATACCAGCACTTCTTAAGACTGCTTTAACTAAGCAAACACCAGAGAAGATTCATTTAGAGGATAGAAGAAAATTATTCATTAAAAAAACATGGGGGGAGGCGTTACTTATGAACTCTCCTAAAGTCAACTGTGATTACGAGCATCTGACATCAATTAGGAATGCAACATCATCATGCTGCCAATCTGAAACTTTAGTATCTAAAAGTGCATTTAGAAATAGCTTGACAGCATCTCTCTGTGTCAAACAACTTGATATATCAGCATGCCTTCTGGTTAGGAGCCAAAACTCATAGGTTGGAAGAATAATTCAATTTCATTGTCTAAGAACTGATGCTACTTAGTCATCTTCCCATGATTAGGTGAAAGAGAAAACCCAGCAGAATACAGCAGCTACAGTGGGTAGTAATGAATAGAAATTTAAACTCAGTGAAGTGTTTAGCAGTTAAACTGCAGTACAACCGTGGAGTAGAAGAACTTTCTGGAGTAAAAGAACTAGTACATAAGGAGATAAAAACCTTTGGGTTGCTTCCATTTGTTTCAGGTTTTGGGGTTTTGGGGGTGTTTTTGCTATTGTTGGAGTTTATTTTGTTTGGGTTTATGTTTTCATTTTTTTTTTTTTTTTTTTTTTGTCTGTCGTTGTTGTTTTGTTTCGTTTGACTTACTTTCACTCACACATTATTTAGGAAAGAGCAGGCTACCTTGAATTAACATTCAGAAAATCTGGCACGGTGAATACGTGCTTGGTTGGCATCCTCAATCTTTTGGGATTTCTGGGATGTGCTCAGGCAAATCATTCCTTAGTTCACATCCTCTTCTCTCAAGACTATCAAGTTCCTCCTTCCTCAAGATCATCCAGCAACATTATTTTCTTGGCAGCAGGACCAAAACTTCTACAAACAGGCCTACCCAGAGCCTAGCCTAGTCTAAATGAAGTATGTAAAGAAAGATGGAAATGAGGTTTTTAGGATAATTCACATCCAAATTTAGGAAAATGGGATATCTTTCTAGAAATACAACGCTTTTCAATTCTCAAGGCTCGCAAAGCTTCATTTTAAAATTTTGCTGATATTTCTTTATCTACTTTTTCCTGGGTTTTGTACCTATTTTAAATTAGTTCTGGTTTACAATTGCACAACATTCAAAGAAAACAAAAGTAAATACTCATCACATTTGTTGTAGCTCAATAACCTACTATTGAGCTGAGTTTTGATAAATTTTCCTAATCGTTGCGGGTCTACAGAGCGTTTTTATTCATTCCAAAACTACTTTCAAACCTACCTAACACTGTTTTCTGTGAAAGCTAGTGGAGAATCTATATTGCTTGCAGTGAACAACCCAGCAGCAATCAGAGAATGTCCACATTATAAGGAGTGCCCATGGAGGTACTATGAAGTACACCTGTTTCACAGAAAAAAGAATTTAACTGGTTTTGGTTGTTTGTTTTGTGTTTGGTTGGTTTGGGGGTTTTGGGGTTTTGTTTTTTCTTTGGTTTGGCTTTTTGTTTTGTTTGGGGTTTTTTGATTTGGTTTGGTTTTATTTGTTTTTTCCTTTTCCTTTGGTTCTCTTTTGTTTGTTTGAGTTTTTTGGGGGGAGTTTTTGGTTTTATTTATTTATTTATTTATTTATTTTAACTAGGCAGTTTCCACAAAGTTTTTCCAAAAAGACAAGTCTTTCTACATCTACTTTTAAGGTCATTAATATCTGTCTTCTACCCCCAAAAGACCTTTTGAAAGGTTAGACACATTTTAGTTGTACTTTCTGGGCTTAAGCACTGCTGTTCTCTTGCAAAGTTCTTGTTTTCTTTCTTTCTTTCTAACAAAAATTTTGTTAGAATTTGTAAAAACTCCATACAAAGCATTCCACCCCAACCACCCCTATGATATAAGGTGGCTACAGGACTTGAAGTCAGATGTACACCTATTGGAGCCCTTGGAAGAACCATCCCACATATCAACCTCTTCATAGACATACAGAAGGTTCAGAACCTGAATTTCCACAGGTTTTCTATTTTTCCTACTAATAAGTAAGCTTCTCAGATTACCTGGGTTCAGGTTGTAAACTGGAGAGTGATAGAAAAAAATCAACAAAATGCTAAAGGAAAGAGTAGGGTTACTTTTTCTCAAAGATTTCTTGAAGCAATTATCTTATACCAATGGTTTGAAGAGTTGATGTGGTTTAGAAAATTTTCAAAGTTTATGTGGGTGAAGGAAAGAAAAAACTTCTTCAAATTTTCTTCTAATACATTTCTATAGAGATGTGGTTTAGACAGAGCATGCAGTTGATGACAGACAAAGAAGCACAAATTTGGACAGAAATACTGGGGATTAAGTTTCACCTCATTGGAAGGGTGTCCAACTGTATGGAGGCCAGACAAGCAAGGATAAGGAGAAAAAATTGTCCCTCTTATTTCGGAACTGTGCTTTATCCATCCCAAAGTGGAGTGAATCAATGGCTGCGCTTGGCCTTCTCTGGTTGGAATGCCCGGATATCTCATCCCTGCCATTGTGTCAGGCAGATTGTGTCGGCAAAAGGGATAAGGGACACGAGCCTTCCCAGAAGTAGCAAAGTGTGCATTATCCTACCGAAGGAAGTTCTAGACCAGTACATATTTGAACGTTTTGCTCAGTTTTGCTAGAATAGGGTTTTTCTTTGATGTTCCTTGTCATGGGATTGGAGACTTTTCCCAGGGATAAGTTGCTGTCTGTTACCACAGCTGAATTTGTCTAGATGCTTGAAAGCAGTTGAATGGTACCAAGGCATGAATTACTGAATTCCTCAAAAGTGGAAGAATGGAACATTCATAACATCAACTGTTACATTGCTGAGAGACTTCACAAGATTTTGATCTTTCCTGTCTCAGCTTGAAGTGGTGGATCTGAGGAGGACGGAGAGCAGCATGTGGCTGCCACATCAAAACCCAGGAAGCTGCAAAGGTGCTGCTGATCTTGTAACCTACCACAAGCAAAGCAAAAGGAAGTTGTCCAAAACTACTTGCATTGGAATGTTAGTGTGAATGGAATGGCAGGAGAGTGGTAAGGTACTGTTTTCTATCAGTTTGCAAGCTGTGCACACAATCCCAGTGTGGCTCGGCTTGGTTGTTCGCATTTCGGAAGGTGCCGCTCTCTCCGGCTCCCGGAGGTGAAGAAGCGGCTTCTTCGCGCAAAGAGCATTGTGCCGGTCGCAGAGCACTGTGCCGGTCGCGGTGTGCTCCGGAGATCGGCTTCTGCCGAAAGAAGCCAAGGACCGGCGCTTGGCTCGGGCGAGCTCCGTATCTTCGTCTTTAGCGTCTCTTGTTGCCTATATCTAAGCAGTGTCCCTGCATCTCTCCTGTAGGCGCCTTTTAGGAGACCAGTGGAAGGCCACCATTAGGTCATGCCTAATCTATCTGTTCTCCAGGCTGAACAATCCCCATTTCTGCAACCCGGCCTCGTGGTTGAATTCAGGATCCTTACTTCTGCTTTCTTCCTCTTTTATGCACTTACAACTGCTCTTTCACCCAGGTTTTTAGTCATTCTAGGAATTGGGAATATTACAGCCATCACCATGGAAAACAAGTAACTTTTTGAGTGCTCTTTACCCATCCCATTATGTTAATTAGCAATACTATAAACTCTGCTGAAAATTAGCAAAGTTCAAAACTGTCAGCTGGGAGTGATTTTTCTCTCATCTCATTTGTCATCATATCTCAGCTATTATCAATATTTGGATTGTTTCTGAATAAACAATAAGTGGAAATAAATGGTCTTTTCATCTGTTGTTATGTAGAGGAAAGATTTTATTTTGAAGCTTCAATTCTCACATCTATAAAATGCATTTTAAAAATAAAGGGCAGATGAGATAAGTAAGTGAGTACAAATGTAACTCTGAAAGACAAAATGATCCCAAAACCAGTTATAAAATAATTTTCACAACTACTGAAAGAGCTAACTTTAATATCTTAGATGTCTGAAAACATAAAAGGCTCATGATTAAGCATATATTGGCATTATGTTTGAGAAACTTGTCAAAACAACCCATTTTTAATTTCATGATTTTTAGCTTTCCATTGATAAAAAAGCTTTGAAACAATGTCCTAGGTGGGGTCCTGGTAGTCACTGAAACAAACAGTCACTTACAGGCATGAAATACCACTTGGTAATCTAGCACGTTCAAGATGGCAAATATTGAATAATTGACATTAATCGATATTGCTGTTGACCTCATCTGTCTTCTTGTTTCAATCTAAGAGGGAACAAAACATTATCTAACTTCTGCCCACAGAATGGCAGGTATCACAGAAAGGAAAAATTCTTAATTAAAGGCAATTATGAAAATGTGGTCAGAAAGATGATGGTTTCCTCTGTATGGCCTCATCAAGAGCACACACTCACTGGAGAAACGTCACTTAGTCAGTGATGAAATGCAGAAGCTGCATTAATGCAGATGTCGCCTTGCTCTGCTCCTCAACTTCTTGAAGTCTTGGGAAGTCCATTTCCTTTCAGCATTGCTGCCTGACACTCAGGTAGGAGCTGCAGAGGGGGAAGTGCATGCTGGGCAGATCTTTCCTCGGGCACAGATGTGGCTTCCAAGCACATCTTTAAAAGAACCGTAGAAACATTCATGTAGAAACACACAGGTTTCGCCGGCAGCATTTTCTAGATCTGTCCCTAACACACTAACCTTGTTCCAGTTTCCTAAGCAATGTCAACAAAAAGAACAGTAAATCCTTTTCACATAATATTGTGCAGACAGACACAGTTTAGTTATACAAATAGTCTTTCTCAACTCTTTTACCTTTTCAGAATTTCTGTAGGTTCTTAATGTTTCTTTTCAGCATGTGTTTTCTTCATTCTTCATTATACAGAGTTTAGTCGAATCAGCATTAGTGTTCTGTTTAACATTGTATTTCATTTTCCATACACTTAATTTTATTCACTGTACACACATCTCTCTTAATCCATTTAATGACTAATAATCTTGATGTGGCTTCTGTGTCTTTGCAATGATTATGGTTATATGCATTGCAAGAAAATGTTTTTCTGTAAATATAATTGGTAGCCCTTGTTGTTTTTTCAGGAGGACTAATAAAACTGGTTAGCAGGCACATCTTCTAGTTGGAGCCTGTTAGAACCTTTCCCTATGTTTTTGATTTCTCATTCTTTCGAATCACAGAATGCGTAAAGGTTGGAAAAGGCCACTAAGATCAAGCCCGACTATTAATTTAGTGACACCAACTTCACT
>JALJVW010001827.1:0-10309 GCA_024865655.1 Emberiza elegans
CTGTGCTGTGTCTGGGCTGGGCTCCTGGCCCAGAGGCAGCTGCTGGCAAGGGCAGCGCTGCAGAGAGACAGCTCTGGGCAGGAGCAGCTCCTGTGCAGAGCCCAGCAGGGCTGGGGCACTGCCAGGGCCCCTCAGGGACACCAGCAGGGCACAGACTGAGCTCCCAGGGGCTCAGCACTGGCAGGGGCTGTGCCATGGCCCAGAGGGGCTGTGTCACAGCAACACCTCTGTGGCTGTGTCCTAGAGCACAGAGCAGCTGGCATGTCAGCAAGGGGCTGTATGACAGCTGGAGTGGGCTATGTGAGCTCACAGACTGGGCTCAAAGCATCACAGAGTTTGTTGTGTGAGGTCATGGAGCAGCTCCAGCATCATAGAGGGGTGACATCATAGAGCAGGCTGTGAGATCATAGTGTGGAGTGCAGGCAGTATGGCATGAGGGGTTGGTCATCGCTGTGGTGTGCAGTGGCGACATCATACAGAGTGAGGCCATAGAGGCAAGACTGTACCATCATAGTGCTCTGTGACATCAGACTGGGATTATGACTTGTCGCTGTGTGTCTAGGTAACATCATCAGAGCTGACAGTGACATCCAAGGGGTGATTTGGGTTGACAGCCCAGTGATATCCCAGCATTGGCTCCTGTGACATCATGGGGCTGTCATGGACTAGAAAGGAAGTGTGACATCACAGGGTCTGTGAGACATCATGGGGGGTAGCTCTGTGACATCACAAGGAGTCTTTCTGACATCACTGATGGCTGTGTGACATCACAGAAGGCTGTTTGAAATCACAGGGGGCTGTGTGACATCACAGGGGTTGTGTGTGTGACATCAGGGTGGCTTTAATGACATCACAGGGGTAGTGTGACATCACATGGGGGTTGTGTCATCCCATCCTGGGCTTTAACAGACAGGGCCTGTGTGACATCATAGGTGGTTCATGGTCACAGATGGCTCTGACATCACAGGGGCTGTGTGATCACTGGGAGAGTCCCTCTGCCGGGTTTTGAACAGTCCAACCCTGCTCGTGATGTCTGTCCCCTGGGTCCCCAGCCCCAGCCGCCCAGAGGATGTTCCACAGATCGACAGAGCCTGACACGGGGGCGGGGGCCGGCTAGGGGTGCCACAGGAGGGACAGGGACCGTGCGTCTCCGTGTCCCCAGGAGGGGCCTGGGCCATTGTCCTTCACCTCAGGGGCTGGGCGCTGAAAAATCCCAGCAAGGAATGTAACATCCCAAGATTGAATAATAAGGGAGGCAGCACGGAGGTTCCCTTGTAAAGTCACTCTGCTCCTGACTGGGCACTCTAGGCTCCAAAAAACAAAGTAAAAACCAAACAAAATCCAGTCAAAGAAGAAATGAACCAAAACCAGGACTTTGATTCTTGAACTTCCCATTTTAGCAAAAGAACAGCACAACAGTATTTAACCTTACTTGTAACCTAGGGGCAGTGTAGCTCTGCAATAAAACATAACAATATTCAACTTAGCTTATAGTTTCTGTAAATATAACAACAGCAAAAAGAACAACTCTGAGAAACATTTAACTCAGCTTACAGCTTGTGGCTCACCATCACTTGCAGGGACTGGCTCAGCTGGCACTCAGCCCTCAGAGGCAGCATTGCCACATTTCCCCTGCACAGGCACTCCTGTGCACACAGACACCAAGGTCAGTGCAAGGCACCTGTGAGCAATTCCCCTGAGGGCAGGGAATGCTCCCTGAGGATGTTTGGCATCTCCCCAGCGGAGCAAGGCTGAGCCTGGAGGTGGGGGGGGATGTTGGAGCTCCGTGGGTTGTTCAGGATCCCCCCAGCAAAGCGGATGTTCCCGGCTGGGGGAGGCCCCACTGCGAGGGTGGCTGGCCCAGGAGAGCTTCAAGGGGCTCCTTTTGGGCGCTGCTTGCAAGGGGCCCCAGAGAGGGGCTTCAGTCCCAGCCATGGTTCATCCTGTATCATTCGCACTTGGCACCAACAGCTTTCTTTGGCAGGGTGAGAACAGGGATGTTGTGCCACGCAGGGAACAGAAACAGCTGCCAGGGCTGCTGCTAAAGGAACCAGGAGCTGGTTGGGCAGCAACAGTGCCTGGGCAGACAGTGTTTGTGAGGAGCTGAGCCCAGGGCTGTTGGCCAAGGCCGAGGCCCAGGAGCATTCTCAGCTGGCAGGGCGGCCTGAGAGGGGGAGGGAATGCAGCAGCACAGGGCCCATGGAACCAAGGGACCATTGTGACACCGTGGTGCCCTGATAGACCAAGGGGCCATGGTGACACTGTGGGCCCCTGAGAACAAGGGACATTGGGACATTGTCACACCCATGGAACAAGGTCCACTGTGACATTGCAAGGCCTCATGGAACCATGGAACCTTGGAAAGACCATTGAGACACTTCACAACCTCCATGGAACCAAGGGGCTGTTGTGGCACTGAGGAGACTCATGGAATCATGGAGACCATTGTGACACTCTGAGGCCCCATGGAATAAAGCAAGCATTGTGACGCTGTGGGGCACCATGGAACCAAAGGAGACCATTGTGACACTGTGGGGCACCATGAAACCAAGAGGCCTTTGTGACCCTGCAGGGCTGCATGGAACCAAGGGGCCATTGTGACATTGCCAGGCCTTCTGTCATCAGTGGTGCATTGTGACACTAAGAAACCAAGGGGACCATTGTGACACTGCAGGGCTTCATGGAACCAAAGCTCAGGGTGACACAGAGGCCGCCTCTCATCAATGCTCCATTGTGACACCGTGGAGCCAACGGAGACCATTGTGACACCACAAACCCTCATGGTCCAAAGGCCCATTGTGACATTGCAGGGCTCACGGAACAGAGGTGACATGACATTGTGAGGGCCTGTGGAAGCACAGAGACCATTGTGGCACTTCAAGGCCTCATGGAATCCTTGGGGCCTTTGTGACACTGTGGGACCTTCAGGAAGCTGGGAGCCATTGTGAAACTGTGGGACCCCATGGAACAAAGGCAGCCTTGTGACACCTCGGGGCCCCATAAAACCAGGGGACACAGAACAGGTCTGGCTGGTTTGGCCTCCGTGGGCCACCTGACTGGTCCAGCTGACCTTGGCATGTTGAGGGTCTCTTCTCATCTGCTGCTGAAACACTGGGGCTCCGTGCTTTCCTTCCTGTGGTAAAACTGTCCTTCTCCTCAGGCCATGACCAGAACTGGGATTTCAAAACCAAATTCCCTTCTATCCAGGCATTGTTCCCATAGCAATATTGCCAGGACAAGTCTGTCTGCCTGTGCTTTCACAAGGGTCACCTCTCATCTGTGCCCAAAACCTGGGGAAGGCTCTGTGCTTTCCTTCCTATGGAAAGAACTGTCCTTCCTGGCCAGGTTCCCGTGTCTCCAAATTTGGGTCCACCTCAACACTGCCTATTGGGACAGACTGGAGGAGATTGTTGGCTTGGATCATTTCATGTGTGGGGAGGAAGGGCAGGTCCAGCTTTGCCCTGCCCAGTGAGCCCAGCCCTGCCCTGCCCTGGAACCCCCAATCCCCCAGAGCCTCATCCCAGCCCCGCAGTGTCTGCCCAGCCCCTGGCTGCTTTGGCAATGCTCCACAGCCACCTCTGCAGCCCCCCAGCCCAGCTCCTGGGGATGAGCCCCAGTCCCACCTGGGGGAAGGGCCCAGGAAGACCAAGGGCTATTTAAGTCTGACCACAAGGCAAGCACACATCTTGACCCTCCCTCCTCTTGCAATTTCCATCTGAACAACACTGGAATCCAGGTGGGGGTGCTTCTCTGTATCTTATATGTCTTTCTTTCTTTCTGTGTCTACTTCTCCTATTTCTTTCTCTCTGCAAATTTTGATTACCTTAAAATGGAATGGGCATAGAAATTCTGAAGTTGAATGGGCCAAGTTAATGCTTTGAGAAGTGTGTTTTGCTGATTGAATGTTACAATGTACCTTTTGCCAAAGTTTCTCTGATTTTCTAAATTTACCAATAAAATCTGTTCAGTTGTTTTGAGCTCCTGAGGATCTCTGGTAGGTATTTCTGCAGTACATCCAACTCAGAGGACACCAATAATTGTAATTCCTTTAAAATGTCTCATGGAAAGAATTGTTTGGGGCATGGGAGTGCGGGCTTGTGTGTCCTGCTTGGCACAGCCCAGGCAGGGCTTTCCCAGCCCATTCCACTCCATTTCCCAGCTGCAGCCCCTGGTGCCTCTGAGTGCTGCTTGCCCAGCCCCGGGGCCGCTCTCCTTGTCTGCCCATTCCCCACGGTCTCTGGGCAGGGCTGGCTCAGTGGGGGCTGCTGACATCCTCAGCAACTTGCAGAGGCTGCTGCTGAATTCTACTGCTCCAGAGGCTCAAGCGTGTATTCCAACTAGATGTAACATATTTCAAAAGACAGTGAGAAAACATTTGTGAGGTCCTGCTTAGGTTTTCTTCCTGTAATACATTGATATGTGCAATCTCAACTGACACTGTGTCAAAGTACAGTGTTCTGCCCTACCTGCAACCTGGGGACACTTTCATATGATTTCTGTCCCTCAGTGGGAAGCCATTGGGGTTAAAGGAAGTTTGGACTTTGAATCTGATTTTGAGTTTTGAGGAGGTTTGGAGCACACTCGGGAGGCACTGATGGGTGTGATGCAAAAAGCATAAAGGCACCAGAGGTCATTAAGCAGCCCTGTGCTGTGTCTGTGCTGCTGAGCTGGGCCGGGCTCCTGGCTCCAGAGGCAGCACTGGCAGGCTGTGGCTGCAGAGAGACAGCTCTGGGCAGGAGCAACTGTGTCAAGGGGCTGTGTGACAGCAGGGCTGGGACCTCCAAGAACCCCTCATGGACACCAGCAGGGCACAGCAGGCTGATGGCTCCCAGAAAGTGTGCAGTGCACTGGCAGTATGGGGGGCTGTGCCATGGCCCAAGGGGAACGTACCACAACACCTCTGTGGCTCTGTGACATCAGACTGAGGGCACCATGGATCAGAGCAAGAAGCTGGCATGTCAGCAAGGGGCTGTGTGACAGCACAGAGTGGGCATGTGACTGGAGACTGTGCCTGACATCACAGGCTTTGTTGTGTGAGGAAATGGATCCCTCTCAGTATCATAGAGGTGTGCTGAAATCATGAGGCAGGCTGTGATGGTCATGGTGGTGCAGTGACATTTCAGAGCAGGCTGTGAGGTCATGCAGGTGCAGTGACATTACAGAGTGGCAGTATGGCATCACAAGGAGGGTTGTGTGACATCGCTGATGGACTTGTGACACATCGCAGGGTGGCTGTGACATCATAGAGTAGGGGTGTAAGGCCATAGGGCAGACTGTACCATCATGGAGAAATTGGCTCTGTGACATCAGACTGGGTTGTGACATCGCTGGATGTCTGAGTAACATGACAGGAACCCGGCTGTGACATCCCACAGAAGAGTGACATGCAGGGGTGATTTGTGACCTCGGACTGCAGCTGTGTGACAGCCCAGGTGATATCCCAGCATTGGCTCTGTGACATCACATGGGGATTTGTTTCATCCCATGCTGGGCTTTAACATCACAGGGCCTGTGTGACATCATAGGTGGTTCTGTGGAATCACAGATGGCTCTGTGACATGACAGGGGCTGTGTCAGGTCACTGGGGAGGTCCCTCTGCCCCAGCCCCCTCCCACAGTTCCCCCCAGAGCAGTCCAGCCCTGCTCGTGCACAGTGAGCTCCCCTGTCCCCCAGGTCCCCTGGCCCCAGCCTCCCACAGGATGTTCCAAGAGATCAGGCCCAGAGGCCTGACCAGGGGCCGGGGGCGGGGCCCTGGGGGGGTGGCACAGGGGACAGGGACCCCGGCAGCATCCCCGTGTCCCCCAGGGCCAGAGCCTGGGCCAGGGCTCCTTCACCCTCTTACACAAACGAGGGGCTGAGGCGCTGAAAAATCCCCCAACAAGGAATCAGCAAAAAACCAGATTGAATATTGGAGAGCAGCACAGAGTTCCTTGGCAAAGTCACTCTGCTCCTGACTGGGCACTCTAGGCACACCAAAAAACAAAAGCAACAAAAAACCAAACAAAATCCAGTCAAAGAAGAAATGAACCAAAACCAGGACTTGACTGATACCTAAGACTTCAGCATTTAGCAAAAAGAACAGCACTTAACAGTATTTAACCTTACTTGTAACCTAGGACTTAATGATGTAGCTCTGCAATAAAACTTAACAATATTCAACATTATAACTACTATGGGGCCCTTAACAAAGGAGCAACTCTTAGCAGCATGAACTCAACACAGCTTGTGACTCACCATCCTTGCAGGGCCTGGTGGCTCAAGGCTCCAAGGCACTCCAAGCCCTCCAGAGTGCAACATTCTCTGTGCCACATTTTCCCCAGCACAGGCCTCCTCTGTTCCGTAGACACCAGCAATGGTGTAAGGCACCTGTGAGCAATTCCCATGAGGGCAGGGGTGCTCCCAATGGGATGCTTTGGCATCTCGGTGTCACAAGGGCTGAGCCTGGAGGTGGGGGGTGTGGCCCAGGCTCTTTAGTTGTTCATGGATCCTGCAGTGTCACGGATGTTCCCCCCTGGGAGGCCCTGGGGTCACTGGCCACACTGATGCTGCAAAGGGCTCCTTTTTGGCTAGCACTTGGTTCCAGGCAGCCCAAGCAGAGGGCTTCAGTCCAGCCATGGTTCATCCTGGCCACAGGCACCAACAGCTTTCTTTGGCAGGGTGAGAACAGGGATGTTGTGTCACGCAGGGAACAGAAACAGCTGCCAGGGCTGCTGCTAAAGGAACCAGGAGCTGGTTGGGCAGCAGCAGTGCCTGGAGCAGACAGTGTTTGTGAGGAGCTGAGCCCAGGGGCTGTTGGCCAAGGCCGAGGCCCAGGGAGCATTCTCAGCTGGCAGGGCAGCCTGGGAAGGGGGGAGGAATGCAGCAGCACAGGGCCCATGGAACCAGGGACCATTGTGACACCGTGGCGCCCTGATAGACCAAGGGGCCACAGTGACACTGTGGTTCCCTGTGAGAACAAGGGACATTGGGACATTGTCACCCCCCATGGAACCAAAGGTCCACTGTGACATGACAAGGCCTCATGGAACCATGGAACCTTGGAAAGACCATTGAGACACTTCACAACCTCATGGAACCAAGGGGCTGCTGGCACTGAGACTCATGGAATCATGGAGACCATTGTGACACTACGAGGCCCCATGGAGTAAGCAAAAGCATTGTGACGCTGTGGGGCACCATGGAACCAAAGGAAGACCATTGTGACACTGTGGGGGCACCATGAAACCAAGAGGCCTTTGTGACCCTGCAGGGCTGCATGGAACCAAGGGGCCATTGCAAACTCTGCCAGGCCTTCTGTCATCAGTGGTGCATTGTGACACTAGGAAACCAGGGGACCATTGTGACCCTGCAGGGCTTCATGGAACCAAAGCTCAGGGTGACACAGGGGCCGCCCCTCTCATCAATCCTCCATTGTGACACCGTGGAGCCAGCTGAGACCATTGTGTGACACCACAAACCCTCATTCAGGCCCATTGTGACATTGCAGGGCTCCGGAACAGAGGGTGACATGACATTTGTAGAGGCCTGTGGAAGCACAGAGACCATTGTGGCACTTCAAAGGCCTCATGGAATGCTTGGGGCCTTTGTGACACCGCAGGACCTTCAGGGGCTGGGTGCCATTGGAGGCTGTGGGACCCCATGGAACCAAGGCAGCCTTGTGACACCTCAGGGCCCCATAAAACCAGGGGACACAGAACAGGTCTGGCTGGTTTGGCCTCCCGTGGGCCACCTGACTGGTCCCAGCTGACCTTGGCATATTGAGGGTCTCTTCTCATCTGCTGCATTAAACACTGGGGCTCCGTGCTTTCCTTCCTGTGGTAAAGTGCTGTCCTTCTCCTCCAGGCCATGACCAGAACTGGGATTTCAAAACCAAATTCCCTTCTATCCAGGCATTGTTTTTAGCAATTTGCCAGGACAAGTCTGTCTGCCTGTGCTTTCACAAGGGGTCACCTCTCATCTGCCCAAAACCCTGGGGAAGGCTCTGTGCTTTCCTTCCTATGGAACTCAACTGTCCTTCCTTAAGGTTCCGTGTGTCTTTTGGGTCCCCTTGCACTGCCTATTGGGACAGACTGGAGGGTGTTGCTTGGATCATTTCATGTGTGGGGAGGAAGGGCCCTGGTCAGCTCTTGCCCTGTGGGAGCCCAACCCTGCCCTGCCCTGGATCCCAATCCCCCCCTGTGCCACCTCCCAGGGCCCAGCCCCCCAGTGTCTGCCAGCCCCTGGGGCTTGAGCAATGCTCCCTAGCCACCTCTGCAGCCCCAGCCCCAGCTCTGGGGACAGGGGACCCCGTCCCCCCACCTGAGCAGGGTTGCCCAGGGGGAGCAAGGGGGGCTGACCACAAGGGACCTCCCAGTGACCTCTCCCTCCCTTGTGATTTCATCTGAACAACACTGGAATCACAGTGCTCCCTGATCTTCATGTCTTTCTTTCTTTTGATGTCTACTTCCCATTTCATGGGATGAAACAAATCCTTAAAATGTGATGTCACAGAGCCAATGAATGGGATATCACTCTGGGCTTTTACACAGTGTGCAGTCTGATTGAAGGTTACAAATCACCTTTGGCAAAAGTTTCACATTTTCTTCTGTGCCAATGTCTGGCCCGTTTCTTTGATGCTCTCAGACATCTCTGCGATGTCATTTCCCAGTACATGTCTCAGAGGACCCTCCATGATGGTACAGTCTGCTCTATGGCCTTACACCCTACTCTGTGATGTCACAGCCACCTCTGCGATGTCACAAGTCCAGCTCAGCGATGTCACACAACCCTCTCTGTGATGCCATACTGCCCTCTGTAATGTGCTGCACGCTATCACCTCACAGCCACTCTATGATGTCACTGAACCCCTCTATGATGCTGGAGCTGCTCCATGACCTCCACACAACAAACTCTGTGATGTCAGGCCGGTCTGTCAGCTCACACAGCCCACTCTGTGCTGTCACAGCCCCTTGCTGACATGCCAGCTGCTCTGTGCCTCTAGGACACAGCCACAGAGGTGCTGCTGTGACACAGCCCCAGGGCCATGGCACAGCCCCTGCCCCGTCTTGAGCCCCTGGGAGCTTGCAGGGCTCCACTGGGCCTCTAGGCACAGCCACAGAGGGTGCTGGGACACCAGGGCAGATGGCACCCAGGCTCCCATGGGGCTCAGCACTGGCAGGGGAGCTGTGCCTGGGGGGCCCAGCCCTGGGGCTGTGTCACAGCAGCTGCTCATCTCTGTGGCTGTGTCCTAGCAGGCTCAGGCAGCTCCTTGCCCAGCAAAGCAGGTGGGAGACACAGCACAGGGCAGAACCCTCTGGGCCTTTGGTGCTCTTTGCATCATCATCAGTGCCTTGAGTCAGCTCCAAACCTCCTCAAAGCATCAAAATGGTGATTCAAAGGGTTGGGACAGAGTAACTTAAATGTCTCCCATGAGGGTGTCTTGATTTTGTCCCCAGGTTCAAAAGGGCAGAACACTGTACTTTGACACAGGGTCAGTTGAGATTGCATATCAATATATTACAGGAAGAAAAACCGAAGCAGGGACCTAAAAAATGTTTTCTTACTGTCTTTTAAATATGTTACATTCAGTTGGACTACACATCGAGGCACTGGGCAGTAAAATTCAGCAGCAGCCTCTGCAGAGTGCACAGGATGTCAGCAGCCCCCAGTGGCCAGCCCTGCCCAGAGACCGTGGGGAATGGGCAGACAAGGAAAGGCGTCCCCGAGGCTGGGCAAGCAGCACTCCAGAGGCACCAGGGGCTGCAGCTGGGAAATGGAGTGGGATGGGGCACAGGAAAGCCCTTGCACTAGCAGATACTTAAGCAGGACACACAAGCCTGGACTCCCATGCCCCAAACAATTCTTTCCATAAAGACATTTAAAAGAAAGGGTTACACAATTATTGGTGTCCTCTGAGTTGGATGTACTGGAGAAATACCTACAGAGATCCTCAGGAGCTCAAAACAACTGACCAGATTTTTATTGGTAAATTTAGAAAATCAGAGAAACTTTGGCAAAAGGTACATTGTAACATTCAATCAGCAAAACACACTTCTCAAAGCATTAACTTGGCCCATTGCACTTTAAGAATCTCTATACCCATTCCATTTTAAGGTAATCAAAATTTGCAGAGAGAAAAGAAATAGATAGAACACAGAAAGAAAAGAAAGACATATAAGATGAAAGCACCCCCCACCTGGATGGTAGTGTTGTTCAGATGAAATTGTGCAAGAGGAGGGGTCAAGATGTGCTTGCCTTGGTCAGACTTAAATACATAGTCTTCCTGAGGCCCTTCCCCCAGCTGGGGACTGGGGTCATTTGGTCCCCAGGA